>JAIPRN010000816.1:0-64432 GCA_025469175.1 Geopemphigus sp. TES_GeoC_2020
AATTAATAAGAATAAAATTTAGAGGTTAAATTGGATAAATTAATCTACTTGAACTTACAAAATCAGTAGAGTTTTATATATATTTAATAAATATTTTGTAAAGATATCTTTTAGAAATTAATCATATAAATCACTTAGGAACTAAAATTTTTAAATATAAAGGTTTTTTTATAGTTTCTAAATTTAAATACTTATAAGTTATGTAAATAGCTGAAATATTTATGATATTTTATACACGAAAAATTGTATATATACAAATTAAAATTCGTTTAATACAATTTTAATTTAAATTAAGTTGTTTGTGATTATTTTCGAATAAATTATTTAATATTTTAACATAATATGAAGTTGTATTATTGCATTACTTAAAATAACAAATCTGGAAAACATTTGTTGTCAGAACATTTGATGTCGTCCTCTAATAATAAAAATTTGTTAATAATTATTTAAATAGTTATTAATTAAGACGGATCTTAAGTTACATTATTCGTTGATGTCAAATATTAGATCTCGTAACCGAATAGTTTGAAAATAAAATCGTGATTATTAGTATATGAATTATTTATACCTATTATGGGGCTTTCTCAAAATTAACTGAAGCTCAGTTGTCATTTGGTTGGACTATTAAACCGTTTTTAAACCAATATTTATACGCACTTGCATGTAAAGAACAAAATAAAAATTTGATGTTTTTAGTAAGATTAAGGAAAATTTTCAAAATGTGTATAAATCGTTAGGAAAATTGGACAAGATAGTTTTGTATTTCGAGTGAACATTAAGGAAATTTTGAGTAACAACTGCATTTCAATAATCGATTGACGTAATTGGTTCTTTCAAAAAATTAATAAACATTTCTTTTTTTTTACGAAACAAAACGTCAATTTTTATACACGTGAATTTTCACGAAATGAATGATGTTATCCATATATTTATATGATATATTCACCTAACGAAACCATTAATATGTTAATAATGAAAATATTACACACGCACACGTTTTTAAATAAAACTGACGTTTAACAGTTACAAAAGAAAATTATTTATATATAAAAAAGTCAATTTTTCCTCGTTTTGTATTAGGAATTTTTATTATTAGTATTTTTGTTTGTTTTATAAATTGCTCTAAGTACGAATAAGACAAAAATGATTTCACTTCATAATTTTACTCGAAAAAATTTTATTTATAAAATGATATTATTTTTGAGTTAGGAGAATTGCATAATGTTTATTATTGTAGGTGTATTCAAGTATCAAATAATACAAATTGATTTTTTTTAAATTGAATTCAACGATTATTGTTTCGTTTTGTTTTCCTTGTTTTTTTAATAATTTTATATATTCTATACGGAAGTTTGAACACATAATATTTCAATCTAAGAGCTAATTGACAGAAAAAGGGGTAGTTTTTGTTTGTTTTATTTGTTATACGTTAGTTTTCAGTATTTTAATTTATGATAATAGTTGAAGATATACATATTAACTAATGGTGTAAGACAATAATTTGCCAACAAATAAATAAGAATTTAATTTTAGATAAGTAATTCACGAAAAAAATCGTTTAATTTAAAGTTAATTGTAGATTAGTTTAGTGTCTGAATTAAATAAGAACAATTGTTTAATACCCATAAATATAGAAAATGATTAATGTTCCGGATATCTTTTAATCTATTTATTGTTTTGTTATTGGAATTTATTTTACATGTAATTAATGAAACCTTCAATTCTCGATTCGTAATTTTCTACCGAAATATTTATTATTCATTTATTGCGCTAGGCGTTAAAATCATTTTTTAAGATTATATAAATTGCACATTTCATAAAATTTGAATCACATTTTCCTTGCGTATATTATTTTAAATTCTATATAATAAAGTTTCTTTAATGGTAAGATAAATTATTTAATAGACATATAGTCGCACATATATTTTAATTCTGATAGTTTAACTTATCATGACAAATATTTATTTTTAGTGGCTGTTAAATATCCTAATATTATTTAGCTATATGAATAAGTTATATAAAATAAATAGCAATATAATATATATATATATAATGTATCTTTAATATATTTTTTTAATTACCACTATCAACAGTTTGAAATGATTTAACTTATAATAATTAATTCACATTTTTGGTATTTTATTTTCTTTTAAATATTGAAAATATGGTATTTTTTCCAATAGTTGCTTATATTCTATATAGAATTAATAGTGAGAAAAAATTACACTTTTATAATTTTGTTTATCACAATTATTTCTTAGTATAATACTTATTTAATGTAAGATAATATACTAAAGACATATAATTTTTACAGTCAGTTTTTTTATTAATGTAATTTATTATAATATTTATTACGACTTATTAATATAATAAAATTTACAGAGGAGTATAATATTTCGCTAATTTGTTGAAAAAATTAAAATTAAAATTTGCTATTTTTATTAAATATTTCTACGCAGAATATGATTTTTACAATTTCATATATTAATTTTGGATATTAAACCGTTAATTTATTACTTATTAACATTAACCATCTAGGTAAGAGATATAAAATTGCTCAAAAATACTCTTCTAAACTACTACGTTTCTCTACACATTATTAATGATAATAAATATAAACTGTCAATTCGATATATAATATTGATACAATGAAATATTCAAAACCTATAAGCCTGTGAAAGTGAAAAGAAAAATATAGGTTAACATGAAAGGAATAGAAATTAACTATGAATATAACGTATTAAAAATTAAAATTTTTGAAATTATATTTTTTTAAAAAATTGCGTAACCAAGAAAATAAGTTTTCTACGCGATATTACTGACTATTTATTGATTAAAAATTTACTAATATATAGGCATTGTAATTGTATTGTTAATAATATATAAATACATTTTATTGAAAATTGCATCAAACACATGATAATTTAACGCGTTTGTATAGAAGAACGAATATCCCGTAATTAAAAAAAACCAATTGTAGCTTAAATAATGTTATTATAAAAATATTTTCATTCAAATAATTATCACTTTTTTCTACGAGATATATAAATCGTGTTTTACGTAAAATATAACTTACATATATTCCAATTCTAATCATTTTCAATTTTTAATCTGTTTTCTATATTTTTCTATATTTGCGAAGACATTTTGAAATATATGATTTTATGTTTAATACAACTATTATGTTATAATCCGGGGTAAAACTTATTTCAAGCTAAAATTTTTCGAATATAATTATACTTGTCTACGCTTTCACATTTGCACACGATATTTATATTTTTTTTTCATTACCGTTGGAAGTTTGAACTGAGTGACTTATTATTTTCACCGAACATGTCATTTTTACTAAACGTAATATTTTGTATCCGAGAAAAAATACGTTTACATCTGCACAAAATTTGACGTTTAATTTTTTTTTTGACGAACATTTTTTTTTTATAACATAAAGCGTTTAATTGTTTAATTTTCTTTACTAATTTTATCGCTCTGTGTGAATGTATTTTAAGTTTAATAGTTACTGAGCTTATTCGATGACTCAAAAGTATTACTTGTGTCCAAAACTTACACTACTAAGTCTTACAACTTGAGCAATTTATAAAGATTTTTGTATTTGACATTTCTAGACCGACGTGTTAAAACATTACATTTCATACATCCCTATTATTGTTTATAAACTTCATCTTCATTACAATATATATATATTATGAAGTATGCAAATAATGTAATAATTTTCTTTAAGGTATAAATGAATAACAATGAGTGTTACAAGGAAAAAGTTTATATTTTCAACGTCAAAAAGTATTGGCTACACTGTCCGTTCAAGTGAGTTATTTGAACGTAGATTTGCACACCGTTTTATTATTTTGAATAGTTTTTGAAAGCCGTATGATAAATCAACATATTAGGAAAATAATTAGGGTAAGGCTAATTGTTTATTATATTTAACGAAGATGATAAATATTATACACGTTACTTTATATCTAAAAAAATACGAAAATTGCGCATTTATAGGCTTTATTTTTGTACTTATATTTCAGGGACATATTGACAAATGCGGCGAATGTATGGGATAAAGTACCGACTGAATATAATTTACAAGCCGAATGTAAAGTGAATGAAACTAATTCGATCACTTTCTTCTATGCGGAACATTGTTCACAGGCAAACAAATTCCATCAGTGGTGAAACCAACAGTCTTTTTGCTTTGCTGCTCAGAATCAAACGGAACAAAGTTCGTATAAAATTATTTAAAAGCCGTAAATATTTTTTTTTGTTGTTAATAATCAAACGAATTGTTTTCACGGCCTTATAAATATAACGACAATCGTTAGCAATAACACGACCTTGGTCCGGCAGCATACGTATACATTGTATATATAGGATAAGCGTATTTCGGGAAAAGCCGGAGGAAACAAAACATTCCGTACTTCGGTAAACACAAAGTGACGCGTGTAAATCCGACGTTGCTCGGAAATGGAGTTTTGATCGTGACGTACGATTTATACAGCACAGACGGTGAAATAGGTGCGGGGATAACTCGAACGTCAATAAATTGAATATAATTCGTATTGTCGCCCGCGCATATTGTTGTCACAGTAGGAAAAACAAGGTGACACGCGTTGTCGTTCTTGTTATGCGTGAAATTCAGCACGTCCGTTCTTGGATCGATTTTAAAAATAAATATAAGCGTATTTAGTGTTCAGTACTTATTCTGTGAAATGATTGTACGTTATAATGATCACTATAAATATACAGTTATTATTGTTAGTGCTACTATTATTTTACCAACGCATCAGGGAAGGCAGCTAGCAGCTACAGATGTTCAGACGTCCGTTTTGGACCAGGTCCAACGTTCCGGTTGCGGCATTTGGTTGCGTGGGTTTTGGATTAAACGCAAGAAACGAAAAAAAATCGGCCTTCGCCCGGCTCGTACTCGTAATTGGCCCGTGGATTCTGTAGGTTTTACCGAAATCCCTGATTTCGCGACGAGAAGTTACCCTATTCATAACGTTCATTGATCACATTTCTTACCAACCTAACGTAAATCGCGCTCGATTTTCGTGAACGACGAAGGACGGTAGTAATTTATCGCCGTTTATATGTTTTACACGATTTAAAAGAATTATTGTCGTTACGCACGCACTACCCGAATTTAAAACTAAACTTGGTTTCGCCTTGGCATTACTTAACGCCATAAGCTGATTGCATATGTTCGTCAAGAATATATATATTATGTATTAATATACGCGACAAAAGATGAAGAAACTCGCACCTTTTTAATTATAATGTATACACTTCAAAACTATATAAAAATTAAGTATACATTTAATTTGATGCTTTGATTCAAAGGTTATTATCTTTTTAAATAAAATTTTAGCGTTTTATATAACTACAAGAAAATAATAAAATAATTTTTCTAGCATTTTTCTCTGGCAAAATTATAAAAGCAATTGTGTATATACATAATTTAACAACGTTTCATTAATTTTGATCAAATAAAATAATAGTCTGTAAATATTAATATTTAGTAAAACTTCCGTTAACACGAATAGTGGAAAAAATTCTATTTGGAATCGTGTCATAATTTTTTTTTAATATCTTGTGAAATTTGAGCCCAAGTATTCATAATTGATTTTTTCAGCTTACAAACTGAAGAACGTTGTTTTATATCTTAATAAACTTTTTTTTGAGTTGTCCTTAAAAATTTTCAATAATAATGAAATCTGGAGATCACGCAAACCATTATAATATTGGTACAAAATTCGTTTCAAATCATATTTTTATGATACATGAGATATGGATTGGAACATTATCCTTTTAATATATAAAATTTCTTCGCACGATTTGCCGAAAACATAACTTTTGGTTTGTTGAGGGATAAATCAAATCATTTAGTTTACTATCTAAGCAAATTACTTAATTTCATCCTTTTTAACCAATTGCACACCCCATTTATTTTAGATTTATCTCTTAATTGTCATTTTTACTATAACCTAAAGTTCATCATTGCGTATGATACATAAATAATAAAATAAATAAACTACGTTATAACAATAATTAGTTCGACGCTTTATTTACACATTTAATTTTTATTAAATGTTGTGTTTTAACTTTTTATCATGTGCTATTTTCTAAATGTAATTAAAAGAAATTTCATACAAATGCCTGAAAATGAATACGTAAAATAAAATTCGAAACTTACCTTCCTTTATTAAACAATCCATCAATTGATGACAATAATATTCAAATGATATATTTTTACCATACATCATTATTGATATTTTCTTAAAATTTTAAATTTTTTGCGATAATTTTTTTGCCTTGGTATTGGTATACAAATTATGGTCTCTTATTACAATAAATAATTAAAATACCGTAACATATTTTTAAAATGAATTCCCAAAAAAGGTCGAAAGTTTAAAAAACACACCTTAAAACCGGCCACTTCTGGTCTCTTGTCTATAATTTACTGGTCCATTCAATTGATTTGACCGCGGGGGATTATGACGTTTAAAGTTTTTCCGTAAAGAGAGTAATAATTTGATATGTGTAAAGATTAAGACGTTATTAGGGAGGCAATGAATTCAAATACGTATTTAGTTAATCAAATTAAAATTAACGAGATCAATGATTCAAAGTCATATAATTTTATTGTGATTGTTGTATAATTGTTTTGTTTTGTTTCTTTGTATAAAAGACTATGAATTTACGGTAATATGCAACATAAAAAAAATCAAATCCACGTCATGTGTTAGTATGATATATTTTTTATGAATTCAGTGAAAATAATAAATAACTTTTCGGAAATTAGCAAGAAAATGTTTAGTTCTAAGTTACGACTTATTGATTTCATTTTTTTACAAATTGATATTTTTTTTTTTGTTAGTAATTTTCGGTATAGTAATTTGAATTTTACGATAACACAAAATTATTCTACATATTTTCACAAAAATATTATCGAACAATATTATTATTAATAATAAATATATATATATATATATATATATATTGTTATAACATATGCGCTAAATACACACACACTAGTGAAACATGTTTTTCTTGTTTATATTTGATTACATCAACAAATTGAAAATGTTTTTCTACAGTATGAACTTTTATTCAAATCAAACGAAAAAAACTGTCTGATAACGCATGTATTCAAATTGATGCATTCAAATAAGCATTTTGATTATATATTTGTATACATATTTTTTGACTTATATTATTGATTATATATAGTATATATATATATATATATATAAAATGAATGTTTGTGTTTTGTGTGTTCCTATATCACTCAACCGCTTTCCAAGAAATTTGATTTATACTGGTTTTTGAGTACAGCGATTATTTTTGCGGTAAGTATTTTGTTATTTATAGAAAATATACGAGTTTTACTTCTTGTTACAATTCATTATCATGAATACCAAAAGTTTAATTATTATTTTTAGGTAAGTAAATCATATGTGAAAAATTATAGGTGTCTGACAGAATTGAATTGGATCAAATATAAACTAAGTACATTTTCATTTTCATGTGACCAAGCGATAAACGATTGATCGAATTATATCTCATATACGAATGAAAACGTCATTATGAAGAAACAAGCATCGGTAATAATTTCCAAAGCTTTAAAAAATTGTTCGAATATGCACTCCTCGATTAAAATGAACAATGGTACGCTGATTTAAATCTTGATGCATTCCATTACGATGTTTATTATGATTATAGTGTTCACTCAAAATTCACGCTTATTACATGGATAGTCGTATGTGGCCTGTTCGTGTGTCGGCAACATACCGATTTGTTCGTATACGCATTAGAAAGAAAATTGTTAGAGTAGAGATTGAATGACCGTCAATGTACTTAAATGAGGTATTTGTTGACAGAAAAATTCCAGAGATTTGAAAGAGAAGTTGGATGATTATCTTCTTAAAAGAGAAAAAGGATGTATAAACGTTTAAAAATTATAGAGGGAAAAACTTATAAATCATTGTAAAAGATAATTGAAAAGGTAGTAAGAGACGAGATAGTTGTAACAGAAAATGAGTTTGGATTAATGCCAGGGAATTCAGTAATGAAGCCATTATTTTGTATTAGAAATTTAATAAAGAAATACAGAGAACAAAGCTGGGAGTACTGTAAGGTTTTCATTGATTTGGAAAAGGCAAAGAAATGACAGAGTTCCTAAAGAGACTTTAAGATTGACACTAATAAAAAAAAATTGCCAAGAGCATTTGTAAAAGTTATTGAAAAAAAAATATATATAAAAGGAGCGAGTTCAAGAATGGAAATATCGTATGCAAAGACATTTAGTATTAGAGTAATAGTTCATCAGAATTCAGTTTTGAGTTCATATTTAATTTCCTCAATAATGGATGAATTTATAAAGAATATACAAGATAAGATCCTATGGTGTATGCTGTTTGTGGATAAGTGAGAGTATAAAGGAAATTAGTGGAAAACAGTTTTATATAATGATAAAGGGTTAAAAATTAGTTAGCGTAAATTTAAACTAATCGAGTAAGAAGCTATTAGGACAATGGAGTTGATGTTGATATGTGGTGTGATTTCGAAAGTTTAAATTATTTGGGTTCTGTATTATAAGAGGATATGAAGCATAAAGAATGAGCGAAACGAAAATAATATAGTGAGTAACTAGAAAATATGTAAAATGAAGATATAATAGGTAGAATAGGAATGACTCCAATAGCTGATAAAATACTATAGATTATTACTAATATAGATAATTAGGTATGATTTAAAAAAGGAAGAGCCAAAATTAATGAGTTTCAAAGAAAATGGTGGTTGAATCTAGAAGAGAAAGAGGACGATCGAAAAATATTTGGTGTACTGTGATAGAGTAGAAAATAGGAAAAGAACTAGTGTACTTGAAGAAAATGCAGAATATCGAGTAAAGTAGAAGGTGTGGACGATATTATATAGTTTGGAGAGAAGGCAAAGAAGAAGACGATGAAGAAATATGAGAAAAATTTGAAAAATGATTTATAATAGGTACATAAATATGTTTAAAAATTTAAATGTATTGAAAACAAACTAAGCTTGTATTTGTATGTCGAATACGTTAAAAAATGTAGAAACATTATTATTTACCAGTGTACATTTATAGTCACCAGTTTGTGTACTCTTAGTTATTTTCGTGACACTTCATACGTTGATTTCACGATAGAAATTTGGATTTATTTTCTTTTGGAATGATTTAGGTTCGTCTTAGAGGAACATTTTTAAACAAAAAAAACTAAACATCTTAATTTTTATAATTGATCTATTATAAAAAAAAATTAAATAGTTAAACGCAGTTTATTCTACGATATAGAATACTCGATTGCCCAAGTTGGATCGAACAGCTTTTATAATTCCGCTTTTAATCAAGTGGATTATATTTAAGATCGTTTCAAAATCCCGGGAGTAATTTTTTTGTATAATTTTTATTTTCGCGTATCTCGCTTAATTCCAATTTATCGACAACCTTGCACTTCATTTTACGTCGATTCTCTTAATACATACACACACGTACACACACACACACACATATATATATATATATATAAATAATAAATAATGTATATTATAGTGTATGTGCCTTTGATAGCCAATTAATTTTTACATCCTTAAAGCCTTTGGCTTTTCGAATATTTAAATTTACAAATACAGATTGATTTACAATATAACGAAATGCGTGTCATTACTGTTTGCTTTTTTTCTAAAGATCTTACATCGGTAATATTATCATACAAAAACAAAAAAAATTTATGTACGTCGTAAGGTATTCAAAAATTTTACGATGTTTTATATTTATTAATGAATCTACGACAATATTATATATACATTGAAGATATTTTTTACTTGAAGAACATAATGCTATTATGTTTCCGTTTTCTTTGACTCAAGAGTAAATAATAGCGATCAACGTAATTTAGCGGTTAAACTATTTTGAAACGTTAATTAATTTTTGTGTGTTATTCTGGAGTAATATATGAAATCTTAAGTACCTGAAATGTTCGTAATTTGGTTGATAGGAAATGAAAAATATGGAATACGTTGGAAGTAAATGTATTGTGTAATCGTTCTTTGCTCCTCGCTATGTTAAAGCACCAGAGAGTCAAGTCGTACGTAAATTTGAAAATCGTAAAAAAGGTGGTCTCCGTAAATTGATAACCATCTGCGTCACATGTACTTGTACTAAGTGACAAAATAGTGGGGATTGATTGCATAATATAGTTACGCTTATCTGAATTGTGGCTAAGGGTCGGTTTTTATTATCATTCTTATTACCATTAGACGATTATCACACCCAAAAATTAGACGCCGTTGTGTCTAATTTTAAAAGTTTTCTTATAAACGATATAAATATATATTTTTATTCGAGCAGTAAACGATGGTGATATGATATATACTAACAACCTAATAAAAAATAATTATAAAAAAAAAAATCAAAAATAATAATCTCATCTACTGCCTGAGAGCCTTTGCCGTAGAATTTAATTAAATTAAGCACTCTATTGTTTCTCGAAACCCTTACGGTTATAAACTCACTGACAGGCCACATATTATTATTATTATACGTTTAACGGATATCCGAGACTTACCTCGTATCATATAGATTGTAAATTACATAATAGCCCGCAGCCTTTCTTCCCGTCTAAAATGGAGCAATTTCCATGCAGACCTTGTTATATTATTATTATTTATATATGACATAGGGTTACGTATTAATAATAATAAATGATAAACAATTAAACAAAATAGCTGATAGGTAGATATTTCTTGATAAATACTTTAATAATTATATTTGATATCGTTATAATTACTTGTTGGATTTTGGAACGTGAAATAAAATTACGTGTAAGTAACATAATAAGCCAAAAATCATCATTTATAATTCAATAAACGGCTATGTTTGTGTATGTATAAATGCTAAAGGCAAAAAATTTTATTCAAATATGCGTAAAAAATATAATTTTAAAAACTTATAATTTGTTTTCTTAAACAGTCGTTTTATAGAAAACTGTTTTTTTTCGGAAACTTTATAATTACTATAAAAATAATAATACGTTAAAGTTGAAACTCGTTAAATAAATTGTATCTTTTTACTTGTTAATATATTAATTTAATTACAAAAGAAAAAACAGCATTTTTTTTTTTGAGAAATGTTCCAAAGTACATATTAAACACAACACGTAAATTATAACGAGATAAAATACGTTTCCTACAAAGGTGTTATTTAATTTTAAATAATTTATAGTACATTGATAATAGCGGATTAACAGACAAAGGTCCAGCTACAATGTAACTGAATAACGTGAATTTTAAGTGAATTTTTATCGTGCCCGTGGAAGACGTGCGTTTTTTATTATAATAGTTAGCTGCAGTTGACACATAATAGCTAAAACTCCAAAATAATATAATAATAAAGTTGACCTAACTCAAGAGAGACCGTAATTAACGAAAATGATTACTAAACCGAGACCGGTCAAGACAGCATGAAATTAGAAAACAAAAATTTCAATAGACCTATATGGGTAAATGAACAACGTACAAGATAATTTATGGTTTTGAGCAAATAGATATATTATGTCATATTACATAAAAGCATTGGTTCTACGTAACTAACGAATTTCATAAGACATTATAATTTATAATAATTTTCACTTTAAAAATATTTTCAGAAATAAACGTATATATGTTGTTTTATTCAATAAATATTTTGATCGTTTTCATTATTTCAGATGAAAACGATATTTGATATTAATATTTTAAAAAAAGGTTGACATAAATATATAATTCCTTTACGTCTTAATGTCAAAACACACGGTCATCAATCAAATTTTTCCGACACGAAAAGATACATCCCAATATCAAATTTTACGAATTAAAAAGAAAAGTATTACCTTCTAACATTTTGAACATAATACCGTAATAATAACGTTGTGGATAAATTTATTTATGTCATTGAAATAGGTTATAGACTCCTCTTTTTGGCTTTTATAAACAATACTTTCGGTAATTGTGGAGGAATTGGTTTTTTGAGCAAAGTTTTTCCAAGCTCCATTTTGACATTAATACAATCGCGAAATATAATAGTGTTTTAGGAGTATACAAATATTTTTTGTAAAAAAACCACTTATACAAATAGGTTGGGATAACTTCGTATTATTTTGTTTTTCAATTCATAACGCGTGTCGTTGAATTTTTACAGAGAAACAAAAATCACAAAACATTGTCATTAAACCATTTGTAATCCGGCTTGGCCCGTTAAGTTTTAATAGTACGTCATAAATAATGAACAATTTAAATATTTGTCAAATTTAGTTTTTAAGTAAAAACTACTTATATAATGATAAATCTATAATAAAAATAATGTTTATTTTTCGTCCGACAAAAGACTAATAAATCGCTATTATTATTAAAACAATGATTTCTAAAAATACGTTGAACTCGCATTCTATACCGCAGTCTATATATTTAATAATAACATAAACACGTTGTGTAGTTTTTAAATTGTTATGTCTATGACGAATTCAAAATTTCGACACCTAAATTAAACAATTTTAAAGGGAAGAGCATAATTTATCATGTTTTTTCGATTGAAAAACAAGATATTCGTATTTTTGAATAGTATTATATACATAGATATCGAATAAGAATTTTACCGTTTATATACGTGTTTATTTGTTTTGAACGTTTTTTTGTGATAGCACTATTAAGTTGGTAGGAAAGTTTTGGAGAATTTAAAAATCAAATTAAATTGTATTATTACTTTCATTATTTGTGTCTATCGATTATATATAAAAACGTCAGTGATTTTTTTTTAAAAGCCAAAGAAAACAATTATAGTCACACGAAAATAAAAGAGTATTATTTTGCAAACACTTAGTTACAATCAACAAATTATTATAACAATTAAACTGAAACGATCTTTGGTTGTTTAATAACGCGCTCGTTCGGGGACAATTCGAATAATTTAGACAGATAAGTCGACACGTGATTATACATTCGTACCATAACAATCGGACTGGTGGTTTGTTATCCTACACCCATTGTTCCTCCATTAATATTACATCATTAGTATTTATGTGCAAGCAAAGTGTTTTATAGTATTATAAATATCTACGTTGTCATATGTGCACACCATGCATAGGTTATATAAGAAGAAAACTTTGAAAACGTCTCGGTGAAATTTGTTACGGTTAACGTTTATGTTTGTTTGTAATACACCTTGAATTCTTCGGCACGTACCGAAATATTCTCTGTAGTTTCGAAGCGTTTCAATGGCGATTATTGTTTTAAAAAGCGCAACGCCGCGTTATTTATTCCAACCGTCATAAATCGTTTGATTATTCTAACGTTTCATAATGAGAAAATAATATGAAAGCCTAATACGAACGTTAACTAAAAAATATATATATATAACTTAATAAATAGTTTAATAAATGTATCCTATCCTGTAACTAATTTAACGTGGATGTAAAAAAAAATTTTTTTTGCGAAATATTTTTACATTGAAAACGAAAAGCGCTGGTCCGAATTTCGATAAGATGGACAAATTTTGTAATTAAATTGGATGTAAAAACTAATGACAATGTGACAAAAAAAAAAGTCGATTCTATCCCGTTGGTCTATGATACGCCTTTAGAAACGATCGTTCTGCAAATAATATTGAATCGTACATAATTTGCTATTAGGTATCTAATAACAATTAATAAAACCGTTGTTAATAAGAGTCATTTACTGACTTACCTTCACCAAAATACACCCGTTCTTGTATTCTATGTGTTTTTATCGAAAAATTAGTCAAATTACCTATTTTTTATGTCTTTTGAAAGCGACTAGTTGTATGTTTTATCACAGTTATTGAGCACAGTTAACTATTTCCTGTATCGTATTTGAATTTCTTAGTCGATTGTACAGTATAAATTAATTAATTTCGCTAATGAATTGAATACGATACAATTAATTATTACCGGCTGAATACGAAAATCGTCACTATTATAGGCTATAGCATTTGTGGAAGGACATAACGAGAGAAATGTATTAAACTAAATTGGATGGCTCGTCACGGCGTATACAGCACACGCGTAAATATTTTATTTTGTTTAAACTTAAAATGAAAAATGGCGCTTGTTGTTTTGCGGATGTAGTTTCCTAAACATCATTATAATTATCACGTTATTCATTTTAAATACGAGTTAAGCGGGAAGAAAATTATTAGTATTTTTTATCTTTTTCCATAAATAACATAATTTTGCCGAAATGTATTGTGGGACTAATCATTAATAATTAGTCTACCTAATATATTCAAGCCGTAACATATGCTTATAGAAAAAGTATGCTAATTGTTACGCGTAAATGTTAATTAATTTATAATTTGTTTAACATCAAATTACTTAGTTATCTTCGATAAAAAATTATAAGATTTGACGGAACGATATAGTGACGAATGGTAGATGAATTATTCGTTGGTTGACAAGGAATATAATTATTAAACTAGTAAATCAATGGCTTTTATTTACGATTCCAGAAACTAAATTTGGAAATAGTTGCACACATATTATTGGCACCTATAGATTTTGGTTGAAACGAAAAATAATAAATAAATCGAAGCGAAAATCGTTGGTTATTTTTGTTGTTACTTGAACGTTTTCGTGGACGGCTGGATGACTATTTAATTATACGATTATTAATATCATACGCAAATATGTGCACGCGCTCGCGTGTGTTTCATATTCAAATTATTATGCGACTATTAAATATTCAAATGATGTTGATATAAATAGTAATACCATTAGTCACGATTGTAAATCACCGCCGTAGATTGACAAATACATAAAATATTCGTATATTTTAATTAGTGTGAAAAAACGTGTTGTTGGGAAGTTAATTTTCAAAAAATGAATTCGTTGTAATTATGAAATAGTTATATTAACATTTTTTCATTAACGCAAAAAAAAACTAGTAAACCCGAATTATAAGTATTGTTATTTTTCTCACTTTTAATCAAATATAAAAATACGTAAACATTAGAAACTTTCCATATGGGTAGTCAAATAAATGATATAAAACATAGAATAATCGATTTATTATTCGGTATATATAAATATACTATTTATATTTTAACTTTTTCGATTTTTTGATCAATATTGACTTAAATAATAAATGACATTTGCTTGCACGCACTGTGAACTTTTTTTTTAAATTATTTAAAATCGTGATTCAAATGTTGCATAAATTGACGTAACAGGTAATGGGCACTCAGGGAAGTATTATAAAAGCATTATATAAATTACTAATCTATTGACGGATACTACATATTAATCATACTTGTATTATTATAAGTATATACAATTTCCCGTTATTTGACATGCACGAAAATAAAGTGAGAAAGTCGCAAAAATAAAAAACAAAAAACCGATAAATGACAGGTAGAATTAAACGGAATTTTTATTTTATGTATGTGTGTATAATGGGAAGTCTACCGTAATAAGGAAGGCCTTCTTTTTTATATTAGAAACCTGTATTCACTGGGAAATTGTTGTACGATATTAAAATTGGGACTTGTTTGGAAGACGAAAGACGACCACATACTACGAAATACGAAAAGTTTCTGGCAAAACCGAACATTTCCCGAAACTACAAAATTTTCGACTAAGACGAATAGCGTGTGTGACAAAAGGGGTAGGTTGTGGTGGGTTGGGGAGACATGGAATGTCGCCGCGGAGCCAGAAGTGGCTCCTACGTCATTGTTGTCATGGTTGTAGGTTGGTCTTCGTATTCGTAACTCGAGGTCGGGAAGGCGTACGGCACTTTTTCCCGTCAATCACTGTCAACGCGCTTACACTGTTGGTGAAAAGGACGAGAACCAATGAAAGATGGAGAGAGAAAGAGGGGGGAAGAATGAAATGATCAAGGAGAAACGGGTGCGAGGAAGATAATGCACTTCGTTAAACGTGTAAGAAAGCGAGGTTTGGAATTGGAAAGGAATAGATAGGTAGCTGACGGGGGAGACAATATAAACCTATCGTTCTGTAAGCCGTATAAAAGCGGTATCGACACCGTAACGATTGGGTAACATGATGCACGACGCGTACGTTGTGTGTACGTGATGTTCACCAATGCTTGTCGTACGCGTGATAAACGCACCTTCTCGTTACTCACTGTATCCTAGTCGTATTCCTCACCGTATATCGCCCTAAAATTTTATTTTGATACCCTGTATAGGATTGTAAGATAGATTCAACGACGTGTAACTAGAAAAATTGTCGGTTATTCTTGTTATAGGACGGTTATCCAACATCCATAGATAAGTATAGAAGTCGAATTAGGTATTGGAGCTAAAGTTCACCCGAAATCATTCTAATATCCTCCGAGCCTTCATAAGGCTTCACATTTTGCCTTGATAACACTTCGTTAAAACGCGTACAATACGTGTACATTGTCACGAATCTGTCGTAACGCTATTAAAACTCCAAATTTTACCATCGCTTATTATACCGTGAATTCGAACGCCCACACGTGTAAAGGAGTGAGTAAAATATTGATAATGTCAACAATATTGACGACCTATTTCGTTTTTATATTTAAATTGATTTCTGTTACGTTGGAAATGGAACGACGATCGTGAATTACGTATTAAACATATTTCGATGATTTTATCGATTGGAAAAATCTGTTTATCTTATGTTAGAATATAATCAGTAGGTCGATGAAAAATTTATCACGCATAAGATTCGAATAATCTCAAAAATTATTAATAAATCTGACACTAACGGATTATTTAGGATTTTACATCTAAGCGTCTTATTGGGTTCGAGTTTTTTTTTCGAACAATATATCGAAATTTATTTTGTAAATGTTCTTTGTTTAATATTATTGCGATTATATATGCGAAACGACAGTGACAAAAGGCGCTGTAAGTATTAATTTTGGGCACGAACAATTTTATATTTTGACCCGAAGCGGTAATTTGGTTAAGTGACACTGCATGTTTGAGCCACAGTTAATTCAATTACGGTATTGTCAAATGACTCTTTGACAGTGTCTACTTATGAGTATTACGGGTTACAGAATTCAACGAATCGCATAATACGGGGAAATGTTTCTAAACGAAACGACTATGAGATCTTATCTTCCGACCAAAAAACAAAAATTGGCAATTAGTTTATACATTTATATATATATATATATAAAACATAATAAAATTTACGAGTTTTTGTATCGCGGTGGAATGAACAGATTAAAAATGCAATTACATAAAAAAACCGTAACTACTCTTACGTTTATTAAAAAAAAAAAACCAAATTATTTACCGACTCCTCAACGTTTAAAAACTTAGTATAAACTTTTAATTAAACTTGGTAAAAAAAAATTCTGGCAAACATTCGAGTTTGAAATTTTAAATCGATCCTGCGCTAACATGAAACATTAAATTTATTTATAATATCTACCACAATGAATAGAAATATGTGTTCACCAGCCATAGTAAACACGATGCCGTGAAAGAAAACGTTTCGTTATGCCAACTGAACCTCCGACCTCCATTTAACCTTCATTGATTTATTTGCCACCTGTACGTATGTTAGTAATCGGAGATCCGTATTGTATTCAGAACGCTTTAATTTAATATTGTTTTTACTTAGTATTCGTATAATGATTATCTCTTAAAGGATAAATAATATAACGATGAGATAAAAAATAGAGATTTCATAACGACGTGCCTATATATTACAACAATACAAACGTAATATACTTTGTTAATTTAATTTTAAAGCGATTGACGAATTACGTTGAGTGATTACGAAAATATCACGACGTTCAATAGATTAGTTTAAGAATTATTAACGTATATTGTGAACTAATAATATTATTGTAATGCCTATGACAAGTGTTAAAAAAAAGTTAGTTAGTTTGAGAAGAAAATGTCGATGGTATCAATTAACACGAATCGTTATTTAAAAATTTACAATCGTTCATATAAGACAATTTTCCAATAAAAATCAACTTTAATTTACGTGAACATAATGAGTCAAAAAAAAAAAATCCATTGTATTTTACCTATTAATTGTATATATTTCCTTGTATGAGTTATATGTAAGCATTATTACATATTCACATAAAAACACACACACACACACACACACACACACACACACATATATATATATATATATATATATATATAAACTTTTTGTATTTGTCTTTTATGTACTATTAACTATTTATGTTATATCGGAATAGAATATTTATACGTCCATACGTGCGTTGTTCCTACGAATATAGGAACGGTCGAATTTGGCGCTGAATGTTACAATAATATTTTGAAGCAGACAATGTCGAAATAGAATAGAATAAAACGAATAGAAACATATGCGTTAAAGTAGGTGCATAGCTGATGTCATAAATAACGTATTAAACCTATTTCAAACATATTTTGCAGGCGAATAGAGTGTAAAATTAAAGAGGACATTTCCAAAATTATTCAGCGGCGTTCGAATAAAAATGTATAACGCTTATTTTGATTGATCCGTTAATAATTAATTAGTCAATTTATATTCGTTTATATTTTTATTATATTCGTAAATTTATACGCGCGTTTTAAATTCGCGCCTGATATCGACGTAATTTGTAGAAATTATCGACGATAAGTATTTCAGGGATCGATTTTTATTCAGCAACGTTCGTTCACTGACCAGATATTCGTGTAAAATAACCGTTAAATATTAAATTATCATGAAATCAAAAATGGTTTTTTTGTTGTAAATAATAAAATCGTCGTGATATTTTCACCTGTTAGGTTACTATCAGTCTACGTTGGCTTAATCAACTGCTCTACAAAACTCTTATATAGACGAATGGTAAGTGATTTTCGACAATTTGAGAAACATAAACGATTATAGATGGATCATTATTTCGTTTTATTGGGTTACGTGAATTATAACGAAATATTGTGTATTAATTTCAAGCACCGGGCGTAGTAAAATATACGAGCGACGTTAATAAAAACGACGAGAAATGTTTGCAAAACACGCTCGTATTTTACATTCTCATTAATGGATTATAATTTTAAACCTAAAACGTAAAATTGAGTTTAACACACGACGAAGTATTTGTCATAATTTGTAGATTATTAATCGTAGCGCATAAAAACACAATTTACAGTTTATTGTCCGTTCGTTTATTAAGATTTTACGTATTTCAAATATCGAATATTACGCGATTCGTGTTTTATATGGACGAGTTTATGATAAAATCGATGCGACGTTTTTTTATACAATACGATAAAAAATGAAATACGTAAATTTATAAATAAAGATAAAACTACAGTGATTCTGGGCATAATGTGCCTATATATTACCGATAAATCGTAATTAAATTTGATTTAAAATTAACTGTACACATTTCAATGGCTGCTACAATAATATTTTGTTTTGTTAAGGCTACGTATTTTTATTTAAGATCTAGTCTCAAACGAGTATAAATACTTTCGCTCCCTTTTTCACCCCTCAAACAATTAACATACAAGCGGCTACGCCTTTTTCCATTAGAAAAGGTCACCACGGGGCACCGAGTTTTAAATGGACGATTTTAAAAGGTCGTAATTCCAAAAATATCAAGCCGTTGATTAACCGTGAGTAAATTAATTAAATTCTGTAGCTACTTTTGTTGACAGCGTAAATCATTTTTTCTACCTTCAAGCTTAGCCATCATATATTTATTTTTTATATTTTGTCCAAGTATGGTATACACGAATTTAATGTAACGGCTTATGTACAATGACAAATGAATTCGGTACTTATTAAATTACATATTAAGTAAAAAGATACGTTTGCGCTATTATATTGTTTTGGCTAAGTAATTCGTCACCTTAAATTGTGACTTTTGTTTTTATGTTGATCGATTATTTTTGAAGTCGAAAAATTAATCAAACGATATTAAATTTGTACCTACGGGTATTTTGTATAATCAATTCACAATCAGTAAAATTTGAAATAATTATTAATTTTTTATTTATACAAAGGTAGGTGTTCGCACAAAACACATAGTTAAGCAATTTTTATTTGTATTCGAATATTAACTATAAGTATGACGTATAAAAAAAAAATCATGTAGACCACTCGCATTTACATTATCGACGAAGAATAATAAAGTTTTATAACGCTACGATTTTTCAAATTAATTTTGAAACATATTTTCGTAGAATGCTTTTATATTTTTGGAGATAATATTTGTTTGACTAATTTTTTTTCACGAAATTTGAAATAAACACTACGTAGAGCCAAGCGTTTAATATTTTTACAGTGCCGTCATTGCTAACTGTAGGACTTTAATATTCTCTGAGTGTACTTTGAAAACTAACGACAATAATTTACCGACTGTTATGTTTATGTATTTTAAACTGCTCGTGCGGAATAATGTTTGCACATGAAGTGTTTTTGGTAACATAGTCTGACACTCTGATATGAATGATTTTGACTCGTATGCACTAAGTGGTCATTAGGATTTTGAAAACATTTGTACGTATTTTAAGTTATTATTACTGTTGAATAAAACATTTAAACGCGGAAAATAGTTTATTTAATCCGAATATTAGTTTATAAAGAAATATTGTATAATCGATAATGGAGATTAGATTGTGATTCATATTATAAAATTTTTTAATATTTACGAGTAAATATAATGAAAATGAGTAAATATAATGAAAACGAGTAACAGACGTCGAAGCATTTCTGGGAATCCATCCAAAAATGTAATTATTTAATTGTTAAGCAAAAATTATTGATAATTTATCCTTAATGAATCTCCCAAGTAATTATATTTTAATATAATGTTTTAGGGTTATTAACAAGTATAGACAAAAAGAGATAATTTTATAAACGAATTTATAAGAGAACAAAATTGGTTCTAAAAAATTTTGAATTTTGTGTGATTAACAATTTTTTGATATCAGATATATTGACATTTTTGTGAATATATTGTTGTTTAAATATAAGTTTATATAAACATTAATCGAATTATATAATATATTTTGTTCGATTAGGATTCTGAAGTGTAATTGATTTTTATGGTTTATAATTAAGGCCATTGGTTCCAATATTTAAAAACCTCGAAATATGCATACATGTTTATCTCAAATATACAATAATTTAGATATTCGTTAACTAACAGAAATATATTATTTAATCTGTTGTCGCAAAAAAATTAAATATAAATGTATGAATAATTAGGGTTTATTAACCATAAATAAAAAATAATGACCAAATATTTTTTTAAAAATGCATTTAGATTTAAAAATTAAATTGTATTTAAATTAAAATATATTTAAACGAGATACAAAAAATAATTTTTCCGAAATTATTCGAAAGTTCTTTACAAAGCTTACTATTATAAAAAAATCAACATTCTACATTTTTTTTATTATATATTTATTGTTGGTACCAACATAAATATTTATTTCCATAAATTTAAAGAAAAATTATAATAATTTCAAAAAAACATTTAAAATACAGCATTCAATTGAAAATGTTACTAACCATGCACTAATACGTAAGAGTTAAATTCGTGAAATATGCAGAATAAAATTATTACTATTAACCCTCTAGTATTATGAAACTAATTTTTATTTCATTCAACTATGTTTTATCGGAATATTTGAAAAGCTACTAATTTATTTAAACCCCGAGTTTTAATATATTTATATATATATATAAATAATAAAATAGTAGACAAATTTATTTTTATTTAGTTTCTGAGGTGAGTATTGTTTTTGTAACTTTAATAACTAGGTCGTTTACAAAACACGTTTCCAAATGCGGCAATTACATGTTAAGTTGTATAAGTGTATTACAATTACTTTATCAAATTTAAAAAGTAATTTCCTTTTTAGTTGATACATTGATAACCTATAATAAACAATTTACAATTTGATTTATTTCATAATTTTATTTTAAGATTTACATACAAAATGCCAATACGTATGCGTACTTGTATACGATTTTTAAATTTCACAATTCTTAAATAGTTTATAATGTTAGATTTTATAAATTAAGAATAACTTGACGTTGCTTTCTTAAAACTTTGTTTTTTTCTCGTAATCGGTTATATTTGATTTATTACGAGGCAGCGCCCTTCTATCTGAATATGTTATTGTTAGATTGTACTCAAAATGTTAAAAAAGGTGATAGTTAAAACTACTTATTAAAGTGTATAATATAATTAAAGTCTCGTATTATTTATGTTTTCTTCGTTTACATTTGATAACTAATCAAATAATTAAAGGGAATGTAGTTATTTCTTCTTAGTTTGAATAGCTTAATAATGCATAGTTTGCAGAGATCACAGATTTATACAGTTCACGAGATTAGAATTGAATTATTTATTATAATACGCACATAATTTTATTGTATAATATATAGCTCAGAAATTTCCGTGTATACTGTTGTTATATACGTCATTCTTCACAGTACAAATTTATTGCATAGAAATATTTATTTTAAATAGCTTTTTAACGATTTGGCCGAGTTGTAAATTTTATCTATCCTGTAATCCCGTGTCCTTAATATTCCTCTGAACATCGATATCTCCGTCTTAAAGTACACGTGTGATCGTTATAATTGTAGAAATTCAATAAGTTCGTTAATACTCGTCGTTTTATGTTATAGGATTTTAAGTAATTTTTCGTAATTTATGTATTTATGTTGAAATGTAAATAATAAAAAGAATATTAGAAAATATTAGAAAATATGTTTTACAATCCATTATGTTTCCTTTATTAAAACTCGTAGTTGAAAATAGAATAATTTTAAATTAGTTTGAGACTAGATTAGAAGCCATTTAAAAATTATTTTAAAAAATAGAACATTTCGCAAATATCTTTTTTAAATAAATATTACGCAGAGTAAATAAAGCGCATTAATCATATATTTGATACTATGTATACTATATATATATATATATATGTACACAGAAAAACTGTAAATCTCTCTTCGATTCTCTCATTATTTAGGTAGTTCAGTCTATTCGTGCCAGGTTAATAATAAACTCGCCTTGATACGTGCGATATATACCTAGCCATTACTAAGTTTGAATTAAGGTTGTTTAATGTTAGAACTCAGTTATTTCATATATATTTATGTATCGCTGACAAAAACTATTTAGAAATTACTGGTACAGACATTTGTATTTATCAAACAAATTGAAAGACAAAGACAAAAGTTTTACAATTTTTAACACTGGCAATAACTATGGTTTAAATTAATTCAGTTAGTTCTTTCGAATCGATAAATAGGATTTTTGTCGGAATTTTAAAAATAAAATTATTAATAATTATAAAAAAATACATATTTGAACACGTTATTGTAATACGTTTTCATTACGTTCGAAATGTTTAATTATTAAGAAAAACTCTTTCACAGATATTATTACTAATATGGTATTTTTGTGTCAATACAGTTGAGAACGTAAATAATTCCTAGATCTCTTACGTAACAAATACGTGTTTGTATCATTAACTGTTTAGTTTGTAATTTCCTCCTTATGTCTGGTCAAAAATTGAAAATTACAAATTAAAAAACCCTGTGACATTGGAACCTTTGTTATTTTTGTTAAAAATTTCTGTAGCTGTGTGTTGGGTATTACGTTTAACGAAATTTGTTTATGTCGTCATTTATTCGTTATTAATCATTGGAGTCAAAACGAATTTCTTTATTCAGTTATAAAGAAAATTTTATGTAACATTTACGCTAATTAATGTTGCGTAACACTTAATAAACATATTATATTGGATTAATATTATATTCAAATAATTATATGTACTGCAATGTTTATCAATTGCTATCATTGCTATCGACTTTTCGAAGTGATATAATCTATGCAATTGGTAAATATATATATAATTTTACAATAAACGATTACAAATTAACAATTTTTACAATTAACCGATTTTTGTCTGATTTTTAAATTCGTGATATTTTTATTATTTCAAATTTGTTTATCCGGATATAATTATAAATTTCGATTTGAAAACTCTAACGCTTGTATTACAAAAGAATATTTAAAAATGAGTTGGCGATAGTCTTATATTATATTTGGTAAAAGTAATATTCTTCATTTTCATTTATCTAATTATTAATAATTTTCCAGATTAAGTCGACGAACTTCGAAATATTTTATAATTCGAGATTTATTTCGGGATCTTTTTAAAGCACAATTAATGTAAACGATTGAAATATATATTACAAAAATACCGCTATAGGGTTAATTAAAGATTTCGACATAAATATAACTAAATTTAAATATTACGAGTGGCATTACTATTATGTCTGTAACAAATAAGTGCTACTTACACAGTGTTATGATTATATATTCTAATATATAACCTATTGACCGGAATATCAAAATTGAATCATTAAATCGGACTTCAGGCTTATATTTTGAATTTATGTGTCTATTCAAATTATCGTATAGTAATCGACACGTCGTCACCTACCTCAAGCTGACGACGTATTGTACCAAAGTAATAATTGTCTTAGGATTATTATGAACGAACAAGTAATGTACGTATTTCACTGAAAATATACGAGAAACCTGCTTTAACACAAGTGTGCGCAAATTTTATACAATATATATTTCCGTTTATCTACGAGATTGAATTATGTTCCAAATTTATTATGGGAATTTCGGCATTAAGAATTTTAGAAAATTATCCTAAACAGACGATAATTATAAGGTGTCATCAAGAGTTGTATACAATCTCTTAAGCAATACTAGGAAGAATTGAGATTGCTGATTGTTACGTAATTTATGTTAAAACGCAAATATTAATTTCCACAAAAACGTAAACATCTGAAGTTCAATAAGATTTTTTTTCAGAATATCTTAGGTTGAATATGCCAACGTCATTGTTTGAAATTGCAGAAAATCACAAGGCACAAACTATCAGCAACAATATACATATATAACTTCAACAAATTAGCTCTAAATGCACAAGAATTAAATTATTTAGTACAAAGATACTATTAAACCAGAACATCATTTCATGCTATTGTACATAACTATAGTTACTATAGTAATTATCAGTTTGTATTTGTTATATCGAGTATATATTTGCCAGATCTTGCAGGATGTCCGATTGAAAAAATATGCATACTTCGTTATCATGGAAAATAACTCTTAAGTTTGGACGAATCATTGGCACTAAATGTTCCCCGTGTCTCATTTAAGTTAATTGGTGTTTCGAGCTCTTGCATATTAATGTAGTGATTTTTTTTTACATAAGGATTATTTTATGATGTTATTCACATTTATAAAACTAAACATTATCTCTAACTAAAACTGTAAAACTTTAACTGTGTTGGTGCGTTCATGCATTGTTTCCGCTCCAAGTTAGTGTTGTATCAGTCGAGCTGATATCAGTCACTACCTACGAACTGTTTTATATTTTGTAATAATAAATCGTTTCTGTTGTTAAATTAAATAAAGTATAGTTGATGTTTTAATTATGTTTTCATTCTATTTTAAATTTGTTTTTGTTTTGGAGACGTTCATACCATTCAAATTTTCGACTATTCCGGTTAATTTATCAAAAATTTTCTTTCAGGACAATAATAACTAATATACTAAAATAAAAATCAGCTAAATCATTCGAGCTGTTGTCGAGTGATGATCCATTCATTACACACGTGGCAATTAATTTGTATTTATATAGATTTAAAATAATATTTACAATAGGCGAATATAAAAATTATGATTATAGAAAAATAAAATAGACGATAATTGTTGCATAACAGCCATGAACAGACTCACTGAGGTGGTCGGTTGTTGGACGGCATACGTACGTTAAATATCTTAATGTGATAAATTAACTCGTAAGTAATCGCAAATGCGATTTACTGAATTTTTCAATATATATATTATTTTCCAGTTAATAGATTATATATCGTATGACTTTGGTGTAGAGAGCAAGGAGCCATTAGCGGAAGTCAAGTGACCAGGATGTGGGTGAAGTTGAGAGGTTCAAAGACATTATAAAAGGATAGTGACTTTGAAGAGGGTTTCAAATACAGAATTAAGCTTGGATTATATATTATCTTCAAACTTGCTGTTTTGTGTGATACTAAAATAAAGTTAAAATAAACTGTTAGGTTTTTGAGACAGTTCAATTCATACCGCAATGCTGCATGGATTAGAATGTTATGCAGTAGACAAGTACGTAAAACAAAGGACGGATGGAACGCGGATAATAATATTTAGATAACTGAATGTATATACGAGAAAAGATATTCTTTTAAAAGAAAAGAGTAAATAATCAATGCATATAGGTAGCGTAATGAAATAGGAGAAAACCAATTGTGAGGGTCAGGCCATGTTTAAGGCGAGAGAAAAGTAATATAAGCCGTGACGACGGAAATTGTGGTGGACGGTGAGAAAATTAGTGGAATACCAAAAAAGGTGTAATATGTTGTGGTACACGAGGATGATCGACCTTATATAGTTGTGAGAGAAGGCGAAGAAGAAGAAGAATATTTTGTTCGACCACGAACGATTTGCCACTAGTGCTCTCAGTGGTCAGCATAGACGATCCCTTTATCACATTCGTGATGTTATCAAGACGGAAAAATAATTTCATTGGCGTTTGTCGCGAAACAGGAAAGACCGGTGGAGATGGGACGGGAATTATTATAGGATCGGTTGCGGATAAGAGTTACGAATATGGTCATGTCGATAGTAATTATAACACCGTTATCATACGAGGGGTACGTGGATGTTAAGGTATTTTTTGAAAAATATAAAAACGCATTAATTCGTACCTAGGGACAGTTATTAGAAAAATTTTTCACACGGTTAGGTTAGATATCAAATATTCGCTTAGACGGAGTTTTTATATTCCTGCGCGTTGAATTCTGCCGCCACCACTATTAGTCGATTCGTTGTGATATTTATCTCGCGATCATTGGAAAGATGTTATACGTTCAGTTGGTCGTAAAATTTGCAGAATGATTACCGTGATTCCTTCGAGAATGCGCACAGTCACAGTAAAAGAACGTCGCGCAGTGGACACTGACGAACGGAAGCTCTCATCACCCCCACGACATTGTTAGTGTCCTCACACTGATTTAGCGGCGCGACTTATCGTATGTGCACCACCTAGTTGAACGAGTGGAATAACACTTTTCCGATGACGATGGTTTAAAATCCGACGTGGCCTACCGGGTAAAAGGGGCGACAAACGAATATTTCGACGAAACGGAATGAAAAAACTCGACCCACGGTCGGCGGAACAAACGAATTGTGTGGAAAAACAACAGTCTCCGCCTGTTTCACGAAAGTATATTCGTATTCGCGATCTTGTAATCTTATTTCTCGGATAACAGCCATATTGTAGAGGCTGATATGGTTATTACCGTTCCTTTCAGGCCTTTTGCACAGTCGTTTCCAACGCGAAACGGGCAATTAGCGCCACACGCGTGCAACGACGGAAATTCGTTTCACTCCCCCCCCCTCTATACTTCGTAGTCGTATTGCGTCTTTCGCGTCCGTGTTCCAGCCGTACAAACACAACCACCGGCGGCACTGTGCGTCCGTCCGTATCGATTCAATTATTCGGCCCTCTCCAGTACCGCCCGCTTCTCCGTCCAACCCAGTCCATTCCGGTCAGGTGTTACAATCCATTGTGCACGTTTCTTGTGCGTACGTGCCGACTCGCGTGTATGTACACGTGCACACATAAGTCCATACGTGTACTCGGTTAAATCGCTAAATAATATGTTCGTTCGACAAATTTTTATTGCACATATCGAATTAATCGTTCCTTGGGACGAAAACGTTTTTAAGGATAAATTAATAAAAAAAAAAAAAACGAATCTTAGAAGAATTTTCCTATATGTTCCTTTATACACTTTAGACAATTTTTTTTAACCTACGGACGCTCGAAATTCTTCCATAATTTTTTCATTGATTACTTTGGTGGCAATATATTAAAAATTAAAACGTTCTTGCCTCGTCTCTGATTGAATTTTATAAATTTCAGTTTCGAATAGACTCTTTTACGAGAAAACCTATTCACAGTTATCGTAATAAAGAGTTTAAAGGAATTTTATCAAAAACGGAACCAAATCTTATCAATTTAACCATTTTCGTACAATTGCTTTTGACTTTTCTCGATTGCATTCAATATCTAGCATTTTTTTAAAAAATTTACGTTTTATTATTTGTAAACCAACGTGGATTTACTTTATAAAATACTCCATACAACGTACGTTGGTGACTATTATCGTTAATACGACGTGTATACTTATTAAGGGAAATAATAATTGACAAATCGATTTCGCCATCTTTTTAAATAATTCGGCAAGTTTTCAAAAATTAAAAAAAAATAAACGTTTGGGTTTACGATTTTCGGGTCATGGCATCGGTTTGTTGGAGTATTGTAAAACAAAACGTTCGAATTAATCCCTCTAAATGAAGCCACGGGATATTATACACACACCACATACTTCGTGCACACGCCCATGGTAAATAATTGTCTTTATTATTGTTACCAATGGGTACATTAAATTGGATCATTGGTCGTGCCAACAATGTAATGTACACAATACGTGTGTTAATTGTCCGATAGTGTGGTAAGGTCAGGTCACTGTAATTGAGAATTCTGTATTACACACGCGAACGATTACGACGAAAGAACCACGAGATTTATTGGCAACATTACCGCGACATCACGGATATTCACGGTACGTGGCCAGCAGATCAGCGAACGTACAACGATGGTTAGTTTTTTGCGCAGATCTCGTCGATGGTTTATGTAGAAAGACAATTAACAACAACTTTACTCGTCGTTGTCATGCAACCGTTTTGGCATCGCTGTACGTATTTTAACGTAAATAATCCGTTCGTCGACAGTGTGTTTCGCTTTAATAGCTAATTTTTGTTGTATTTCGAGTTATGCCAATTGCAATCGCACTATTTTTTAGTGGCTTGAATGGTCGAATATTTTTATTACAATTTGACGTATCTCTCCCGAAAGTTATACGAGTAAATTTTAAGCTAATTAATTACATATTCGTGTACGCATGTACCTTCCCCTTAATTTAAATTTACGTTAACCGTATTTAACCAATCTAACACGATATGTTATTTATTTTTATGAGATTCATGTATATATATTCATATCGTTATTAATACTTTTGTAGAACTGGAGGGCTAATTTATTTTTATGATATTTATTGGGATTCGTGCCTGCGTGCCGATAGATTTTTGCACTTTCATTTGTGTTGTGGCGAATAAGTATTTTATTATTTTTGATTATTATTATATTTCACAAGGTTAGTTTAAAGTACCTGTAATAAATGATCTAGTTATCATGTTTTGTAAAAGAACGTATATTAACACGTTCTCTCCGCATTGCACAGTTAATAAATGGGCCTGAGTAAGAAAACCCCAATTTAAGTTTTAATGACAATGTACGCACGTCGTGTTTGCCTGGGCCTAGAGAAGTAAAACGGTTCATTCATAGGACGTTTTCATAATTTTAGAAAATTAAAACGTAATAATAATTATACAAATTAAAATCATACGGCGAATTTATTTTCAATTTTTATACTCTAAATTATAAATCGTAAAAAGTATTTGAAAAATGTAAATACTTTTTCAGTTGTTTTTCTTAATAAAATAATATATATATATATATATATATATCATAAAACATTTATAGAAATAATTTTATCACTGTCTTATATAGAATATTTGATATTACTTATTATTTTTTGAAATGTTCGTATTACAAAATTATTATATGAAATACAAATATGTAAATATTATATAATAAATAAACTTTTATTTTGTCGGTTTTTTTTTATATTATTATACGTTTGATTTTTTTTAGGAAACCATATGTACTTTGAGAATTTCATAAAAGCCGTTAACGACATCTGCATCGAATGAATAAATAAAAATCTCGTCTTTTGACATAAAATATGAAGGACTTTGGTTACTCTATTTAATATTTGTTAATATTAATTCAATTCATCGCAATTGGGCAGTTTCGAATTTCGTATTTTCATTTTTTTTAAAAGCAACAGAATATTTGTTTTAATACCCAAATTTCTTTTCTGGCAGGTACATTTATAATTGGATCATTAGTTAGTATCATTAGTTATCGTCGTTATCAATTTTGCGAGTAACTGTAAGTCTGTTGCACAAAAATTTATCATAAACTAAAAATTTAATCCCAATTAAAAAAACATATATATATGGAGTTATTCTAATGAATAAAAAAAAGAAAATATGTATATATATATATATATATAGTATTTATATGACAAGTACCCTCTTTCAGCTTCCTATACGAGTAATTAAGAATATATTTTATATTTTAATATAGTCGAAGATTTGATTCGATAATACATACGAAAAATAGTTTATTTCAAAGTGTTAAGATAGATTTATGTGATTCCGTTTCGAACAATTTCTATTGATATGCAGTAAGTAATCAAATTAACTCTTTTTACAATGTTGTTAATGATAAATTGGCCTGGTCGTATTTGAATACTATATATAGCTCTTAGTTTCTTTCGTTTCAAAGCTATGGTGGTTTCTAAGAATTATTAACCGTCGTTTTTGTTATTAATCAATCATTGGCATAACATTCTAAAATAATACAGTATAATACGAAAAAAAATTAATGATATTTTTGAGAAAAAAAATAAAATTAGCGAATTAACTAGAACATGTGAAAGTAATTACGGCGAGAGAAGTATATAACTTTAATATAACTATATTTATTAAATATAATATATATATTATATATACATATATTCATTAGAGCACATGCATTTTATTTCATTATTTTAATACGCAAAAATTAAAAGTATACATAATAAATAATAAATAATAATTTATATTATAGGTCCTCGTTACATATATAAGAAATACAAAACAATAAAAGATTGAGCACAATAGCTGTCAGAAGATCGCTGGAGACCTAAATGATTGTTATTTATGATACGAAGCCATTTTAGGTTGGCCTTGGCTTAAACTAAATTATTTCTCACGTGCCACTTCGGTCACCACTGGTCACCCAAATTATCTCATATAAATATTTTTACGGCGTAGGGTACAAAACTTACAAACATTGACACGGTGCATAGAAAAATAAATTTGATTTATTTAAAAAATGTTTTAAAAATACCGACGATTCGGTCGTTAAGATGATACATTTTTCAGGTAAATATTTCACTTTAAAAACCAATCAAAATGAAAATAAAATTTAAGACTGAGCGAAATAAAAGTATTATACAATGCACGTGGCTGAACAATAATATTATGTAATTATTCGTTTCGAACATACGTACAAAACGAGTTGAGAAAACAATTCTTTACTTATACAAACGTTATTCGACGCTACGATGTATTATATGAGTAGCGTATGATTATAAAAAATATCTGCCGCGTTTTTTTATGTATTTTAATAAAATTAAACGTAAACATGATACAATGAATAAAACGTTTATAGTAACAATAGATGCACAACCCGCCAATTATTTAAGCAACGTATCAATTTGTAATAGAGAAACGTTTTCTGTAAACCACTTTTGTTTTCGTTCCGTTTAGAACTTAAAACTTAGTTCAAATGGAATCTAAACATAATTATGTATTTAATATTATATAGTGAAAGTTTTAATGTGATAATAATACGAACATTTATTTTACAGAAGTGTTTTATTATTTATAGCATCCCGGCACATTGTATAGGCAATTGCACTATACGAATGTGTTTTTTTTTATTCTTCGTTATATGTATTTATGTTGCGATATAATATTAACAATTTTAAAATACAAATTTCAAGATGATAATTATTTTTTATATATTTCATTTTAATTTTAAATTATCTTCTGTTTACGCTTAAAATTGTTAGAGTTATTTCGATAAATAACGTTAAAAATTGACCAGTTGTATCTTTTGATTAAACTATTTACGAAAATGTTGTAACATTTAGACGTTGTATTAGTTCAATATTTTTGGTTTTTACGAAAATTTTAATAACGTTATTGCTTTACATTTTTTTACAGTTGTGTAATCGCATAAACGAAACTACTTAATATGATTTTTATATAGTTTTAATTACGTGGTTTTGGTTGAAAAATATGATATGTCCGTTTTCCCTTTGTGAGCTATAATCGAAATTTAATTAACGTCGTTTAAATAAATAGGTATTGGTAGGTATTCAACGCTATATACAGTTTTTTTTTAATTGAATCGAAAGTAAAAGAATAATTGGGAATTTCTGTATGGGTTTTTTCGTGAATATAAACGTACCTAGTTTACATTGTAGTTTAAGTAAATGAGGAAACGCTTTTTAATTATAATAATTAATAATGTAAATCGAACGTTGTTTATTTACGACTATAGATTATAAATTAAATTTTTTGTTTAATATATTACGTAATTATTAAATTCTCTATTTATATTATTTAACGATAATTAGAAACAAACACTTACATTAGCTTATATTATTAACTTAAAATGAATGTGTAATATGACCTAACAATATGAAAAATGTATATATAGTAAAACACTTGGAAATGGCGGATCATTTTAATTTTTAATATAACTTATGTTCGTTTAAACTGTTATACTACTAGTGAAATAATTACTTTCAAAATAGTTCATACAAAATATCAGTATATATTCTTATTGTAATACTATATTTTTGTCGTAAAAAAAAATAGTAAATTAGTATTAAGATAACGTAGATGGGTAAAATAAGTACCTTATTTTATATAGTACTAAAATATAAAACCGACTTTGTTCGTATTGTAGTTCCTCGATGAATAATTTAAGAAAATACAATTAAACTAATTACTCGTCGAAACACCCCACCGGCGAATAGATAATAATGAATACTATTCCGAAATACGTAAATGTTGTCGTGTGATATACGACATTGTGGAACGTGATCAAATTTAAAGAAGACTGTAACTTCTAACAGGGTCTATAGGATTTCGAGTTTTGTATACCGACGAAGTTTATGATTAACTAGATGATAAAATAAACGAAACACATAATAATAAAGATAAAAATAATAGCAATAATATTAATAATAAAAATAATAGTAATCCTAATAATAATAATAAGCGAGTAAGTCACGGGCGGAATGAGCGACGTATTGATTATTTTCGTTTCTCTTTGTTTTCTCGGTCGGACGGATGAGGCACCGTCATAAACTCTAGGCGGGACGACGCGACGCGGCAATGAAAAGAACGGCGGTGGTGGACGAATGTAAAATAATGGGAGGGAAATAACGATTTCTGTGGATGTAAAAAATGAACGAAGACTTCCGGGGGGAGGGGATGAGAACGTTTAATAGACCGTGGTAAAAGACTTAAGATTTTATCGTGAATTAATATCGCTGTCCGGAATCTGGTCGGCGGTAGTCGTGAAGAACGACTAATCGTTTCGATGCCCTCCCCTCCTCCAACCCAACTAACTTTTCTCGCCAGCACTCGCTGTGGTATCGTCTCTCGGGAATCTCCAGAAATGGTTTTAGTGCTCATCGCTGCTAAGACGGCGGCTCTCCACGGTAGCGGACTGTGCGCATTACCATAATATTGCCATTGCGAAAATAAATACATAAAACATATACGTATAATGTTGTAACGTCGAAAAAATCTTGAGAAAGTGAGAGTGATAAATGTATTAAAACACCCAGTTTTCCGTCGAAAGTCAATAACTTTGCCGGCCATAATAACTCGAATTTCGTAGTTTTATTTTCTTTACTTTCACGCCAAAGGGTCGTGTAGATGTCCCCGTGGAATTTAACCAGCAAACTGATGCACAATTCATGCTTCGAATACATATTGCGTTCACATATTTACCACGTTTTTTTTTTGTCATCCTCCCGAAGCGCTGTACTCGCATAATCGTGTTTCGAGTTGGAATAATTCAAACGCTTTCTACGGAATAAAAAAATACGTTGCTACGGTCTAGTAAAATGTTTATGCGTATTATAATAAAATGAAATACGCGTTTATATAGACGAAATACAATATAAAAATCCGAAAGTAGTTGTTATTCGTCGCGCACGTACTAAAATGGGAAAATTGTTTTTTAAACATATCGGTGGTATCATGGAGACAAGTGTTTTGATACATGCACGCTTATTGTAACTGAAGTTCTTCAACGTTAAACATGTCAATGATAAACTGATCCTTCCTTTACGTTTCGTGTTACTATTACAGCACTTTATTCAATAAACAATATTTGTCTACACTTTAAATTAAAATATTCTCATCAATTAAATCGAATTAAAAATATTATTAATAACTAAGTGCTCGATTACACGTTAGTCGACGCAAATATTTTCCATCATATGTGGCTTTATTATTTTCGTTTTTATTGTTATTATTATTATCGTGATGTAACTTGTATTACTCAAAATATTATTACGTTTCTAATTGCTTATTTGGTTATTGTCACCTTAATTTCGATTATTTTAAACGATAAACGTCACCGATATTTTTAAAGTGTTTGCGTTATTTTCATACAATTAAATTTTTTTTTCAAATATATTGTATCGAGTCCCGTGCAAACGATTGAGCTTAAAAGGTTTAGGTTTAGAGTCGCTTACACATTTATTACGTTTTTACCTTTAAATCTACCTTTAAATAGTGGAATTATAAAAACTGGTAATATAGGAATAAATAGACAGAGGAGAATATTATAAAATTAATATTGATATAATCGATTCACTATTTTCAGAAATGTTCTCGTTAAACATAGTTAATATTATTATACTATTTAACGACGCATTCGGCGTTTGAATTATTTAAGTATTTTCTATACAATATATATATATTTTTATAAAATTTTGTATAGAATTCTCGTTATTTTTTATCATTTTAATTAAAATAACGGGTATAATATAAAATAATCAAATTATATTTGTTGTTATTATTAAATAACTATAGCGACGAATAATTAAGAACCTTTTATTATATTTCATTCAACGTTGCTCGATTGTAAAGAGGCTAAATTGGATAGAGTGACGCGACGTTATGTTAAGTGGTAGTTATTAAATAATTAAATGGTAAGGAATATAAAAAAATAATTATTTGGAAACTGAAAAGAACACGACATTTGTATCAACACTATCATGGTGCTTGCTGGTTATGTATTAGTTACTTTATGAATTTGTAAAAACACCGACGACTTTAAATTCTTGATTAAAAGATTCTGAACAAACGAAAAATCCGTACGATATTAAGTCGTTTTACGAATTGTTAATTTTTCATTTCGTATGTACGATTTTTGTTTGTTAGATACGTATACATGGATACACTTAACTGTGAGATAATTTTATTCGTTGGAAACGTTTTACTTGTCATCAAAAAATCGTTAAAAAAATTCAAGTTTATTGATTGACAAAGCCTATTGAATATTAGTTACTAAATGTGTAGACGTTTCGTTTCAATGTACTTATAAAGAGTAGTTGAACAAATATTTTCTGAATGTTTTTTGCAAACATATATACTAGTTTATATTGATATATACTCATACTTATACTTTAATACATTAAAACTTTACGATTTACATGAATGGTTTGAAAACGTTAAGAAGTCGGGGAAAATTTAACGGAAGGTTAAATATTTAAACGCGAGAAACAACGTTTTGATAGAAAATTATACAACAATTATCAGATGGTTAATATTCAAAATGTTTCCGTCGATATTATTTATATTAAAGCTCACAGGGATTATTGTGGATAATTGTTTTACCTATATGAACAAATCGTCTAAATTATCAAAATTATTCGCAATAGAAAAATCCAAAAGTATTACTTTGAAGACAATCGTTAATCAAGTTATGATAATTGTGGGAGAACGATAACAACAACGGTGAAATCATTAGTGTCAGAAAGAAGTTTTTTTTTGTATCAAATACTGAACAAGATTCGGTCAATTTATTAATACAATCGCGGAATTTTTGGCCAAAATGCGTGATAAAATTTTTTTTTGGTTAAATAATAATCGATTAAGTGAATAACGTTGACCCGTAATAAAAGTACTGTTTTATTGCAATCATTCGTATGAAATATTTAATTATGTATAAATAATATGTAAAATGAATTAACTTACCATATGCCACGGATGTAGAAAAGAGGAATGAGTATTCCAATAATTTGAGTTTTATATGAAGTTCGTTGATGACGTGACTTATATGAAAATTTAAGTCTATTATAACGATATGTTTTGTGAAATATGGAACGATCAAAATAACAGTTTGACAAATATCTGACAACTGTACACCAATTATACAAACACATAAATGGTCGATTCTTTGTTTTAAAATAAACGTACAATTATTTCGCCATGGTTTTCACCTTATTGTTTTTTTCATTTATAAATTATCAAATTATTACAAATTTAATAATTCGATAGATATGGAAAAAAAATTCTAGAATATCGATCGGATACTACGGTTTTCATATTTACTATAAAACTACCATCAAATTAGATTTATTACATTTCCACTCTTAGGTTATACGATCTTTAAGTCTGCAACTTGTTTGTTTATAAATTAAATAAATAATTATAACAATAGAAATTCAAGGTAGCCTGTATTTCTGTTAACATCGATTCGAGAGAATCCTTCTATCCCGTTTTTATATAGTCGGTTTTTTATTTTAAATTTGAAAGCAACGGTGTACCGTATATTCGAAATATTATTCCGAACGAAACTAAGTTTGTTATTATTATTTGTAATTTTTTAGATTCAAACTTCACACGCCTGTGAGCAACAATTTTTAATAATGTTAAAATATATTATTTTTAAGTTAGTTTTATAGGCTCAGATCGTATATTCGAAAATTGTGTATGTCAAAAACAAATACTCGACAATTATTATATTAGTCGTATTCGAAAATTGTAAAAAATACGTACGAACATTTTGTACTATAGATAAAATAGAAAAATTGTGACGAATAAGGTGCCAACTAGATATATTTTGTCACTGGAACGTAACGTATATCTAGACCATCTGAGCAATCTATCTAAACCAAATAGTGTTAACGGAGATAATAATATAGAAATTGCATCAATGTAAGACCTTGAAATAAGATTAAATTGTTCGAATAATTTATTCAAACCTTATTCGCGTTATTCATAAACGTTTATAACAAATTTTAGATTTTACGTGATTAAATGTTTATTTTAATTCAATTCAATTAATTTTTGTTCATTTTAAATCGTTTCCATAAAAAATCTGTATTACCTTACTTATCGCGAAATAAGCTGTATGAAAATCATCGGACGACTTGTTATAGGTAGAAGTACGTGTTCGAAGTTTTGCTCGATGGTGTATTGTCCATTTAATGAAAAAAAAATTAAATCGCAGAACTCGATTTTGAATTGCCCATATAATAAAGCCGAAAAACAATATTTACATATATATAAGGTAATAGGGTTATAGTTACAATATTTATACATAAATGGAGATTAAGCACCGTCCGTGTTTTCGTTACTCGTTATATGTTTGTCGAGTTCAGACGTGTTTTCGGTAAATAAATAGTATGGAAGAAAATCGTAATATTATTTGCGTTTAAACGTCTTTTACCGCCCCGTGAATATCAATGAATTTGGCGGACTAGAGGAGTGAGGTGATGAAAAACAATACTCGAATATATTTTTAGCACGAACAGAGCGGAGGATGTTTGGGTGTACGGCGGCCAATATTGTGGGAGAGAGAGCGGTATTGTAGGTACTTAATCGAAAATGTACTCGAATAATAAACGTTTGGTTTTCGCCTTTCGTCTTCCGGTTTATTTGGTCGGCAGTACCCGAGTGAAACGAAAATAGACATTGTACGTGGGATACGCGTGGTCGGTGTTTGCTTATCTTAAAAAAAACACGGTTGTCGTTGGTTCTTTCCGAGAGGAAACCGTATAGAGATATCTCGTTTTGCAAAACATCGGCGGTATCCTACGCCGTACACATTTATATAAAGACACACACACACACACACACACACACACACACACACACTCACACATATAGGTGGTCAATGTAGACAACTGTACAATTTGCATCGTACCGCGGTATTGTGGTCCAATGAAAATCGAACGATGAAGTCGTTACGACCGCAAATACACCGATCCCACCTTACATTGATGTATACCTCAGCGTTGAAATACCGTCGTGTTCATCTAAACCGGATAGTTGGTTTCGTGACCAGCTGCCGACCAATTTCCGATAAACTAATCTAGGATCGATAATAATAATAGTTACACGCCGTTAAAGGGGCGCGTAGAGAGCGTGACGCGAATATAATAATAATAACATAATGTACCCGCACGGGTACCGCGTACGTTATACCGTAATTCGATTCTCGGCTATCGTTAGCCTCGTTAACGCGCCAATTCTTTTTCCCGGCCATCGCGTTTACGTTGAATTCGAACGATTGCATGTGCCCTGGACAATGTTTACTCGTGGACAACAAATGAATTCGCCGCTATTTCCTTTTGCCAACTTCCTAGCCCCTTCTTAAACAAATCGCCAACAGCTGGGGGGAAGCTCGTTTTTAGGAGTAATCAAAAACCAACCTCAATCTCACTGCTCCACTAAATCGCAATATATAACTCATTACTGAATATTTTCCCCGTATTTAACTAGACAATAAATTAATTACGCGTATTTCCGAAGGATAAGCATTTTATTTTCTAACGCGTACAAATAGTTACAACATATGTCGAATTTCTGTTTCCCTTAATCCCTATATTATTTAATTACACATTTTTCGATTCGATATTATTACGTATAAAGCGGAAGTTTATATATATTTTTTTATTTTTCCGGCTTCGATTTGATACATTGTTTGCAACGAAAGAGGCGCCAACCAAACAAAACGGGTTTTACAGATTTGAGACTACGTGTGTAATCTGTTTATAATTTCAGTTTTAAACATGTTCATTTAGTCCTGGTTACAGTTATGGGTTGTCAATAAAATCATTTGTGTTATAACTAGTTTAGGAATAAGCTCCACTAATTTCTTCTTGCATATGTGTTCGAAATATTTGCGAAGAATCCAATTTTCATTGTTTAATAGACTCTTAGACGCGATAATTTCTTAATGTTATTTTACAGCACTAATGCCGTAGTTAGTAGTAAAAAAAGTTGTAAAATAGACTTAAAGTGTTTTAACAATTCATTTTCGCATTCAATTCCTGAATTATTGTGTAAAAAAGATTTTAATTACTACATTCAGATAGCGAAAAAATATTTCAATTATACATTAAATAGCTGCATCCAAAATTTCATTACAAATATTAATTTCAAAGTGTATTTTTTAATCAGTAGTATGGTTGTATTCAAATTCGTAAGTAAATTACATTGCTTTTCGTCTTGATTTTTGTAAAATATTTAATTCGTTAACAATTTCTATTTTGTGTAACATTTTTTCTGCAGTTGTTAACGTTTATTTTTCAAAACTTACTTTCGGACATTAATTTTCCAAGCATTTTTTGTCAAGTGATGGCAAGTGAAGTTGTTAACTCGAAATTTTCATTCCGTATAAAATATCGTACGTACATGTTATAATAATTCACGTGCCAGTATTATCATAAGTGTGGGGACACAGCTATATTTATAGCTATAGTTATAGCTATAGTTATATTTATTATTTAAAAACGTTTTCGCGTCAAATGAAATTTAAAAATTTATTTACCAAGAACTTATTATGGAAATGCAATTTCATATACAATATCGTCACTTTAGGCATAGGCTCGTGTTGTCTGTATCTTCCACCCTCTCTGATAACGTTTCTAGACCTTACACTGTGACAGTTGTAACATTATTTGTTTAACGTTATATAGCTTAAAAATATATAAATCACAGTAAAATATATACACAATGACGAAAATAAAGAAATATTACGAATTTTATTTCGTTTTCGCTTCACGCTAGAAAGACAATTATTCGACCGATTTAACGTATTTCATTGTTTACGATCGTTTAATTAAACGCTTTTTGGATTTTTTTTCCTTAAATATTTCCGAATGAAAATATAGTTAGAGAAATAAATCGACGACGACGACGAATTTATTCTATCTATTAAGTACGCTCGTAATATTCGAACCAATTTTATAATACATAAGACATACGGTGTGTTGTATGAGTTTTAAAGAAATATTCGTTAAAATACTTTTTTAAAATCATCGAATAATAACTATTCCTCTTTTTTATAATTGTGTACAAATAACGACAATAAAAAAGATTAATTATCCTCGTTTTTACTGTCACTGTTTTGAATACGAAAAGCGTTAATGAGATAATTTATTCGTTTTCGTTATCCTCTCGCGTTCTATATATAAATTTCTCGCTATTTGTCGTTAAAACACATAACACGATACGCTTTTAAATTGATGTAAAACATTCAAATTTAAAATATTTCGGGGAACCCGACGCATTAAAGAAATTATAATAATAATAACGCACCGTCTGTTGTTTATAAGTGTAAAATTTTGTGAATACATATTGTGGTATGTTCGTAGTGAACAATACAGCGGGAAGACGAGGGATACTCTATTGATCATACTCTACGCTCGTTTTGTTAAAATGCGAGGCCGAAAAATGCACCGCGTTAAAGTGTGGAACATGAAAAAATTTTACTTTGTTAAAAATAACTAAAATAACCGGAGTAATTACCAATATCATGGATAATAACTATTTATAAAACGAGCCTTTAAAAATCGTATATTGTTCCGAATCGATTAATATGTTACCGTATTACAAAACTAATATTTATTAGCTTAGTTTCTAACGAAAAATAAACATCGGCATTAGTTCAAAAAACAAAAAATTGTTAAATTGCCGAGACAAAAATAGTGAAACGTTCGATGAGTTGGTCGCGAGAACGATATTGATCACACGAAACGAAACGAAATTGCTACCAGTGCGTTCTTCCTATAATAAGGAATGGACTTTTTTCACGAAATTTTGAATACATATTTGCCGCGAAAAAAATGTCGGCGCACGCGATGTCCGCTAACCGTGTCGGATGGGCAGTTGACGACTCCCGGCGCTCTGCCGATTAGTACCAATTCTTGAGTCTGCGCCGCGGGTCAGCGTGGCCGCCTATTATTAATACGTTAAAAAATGACGTGGGGATTATACGCGCGACGTGTATAGAAAAAAGACACATGTTAGGTTGCGTATTATTTTTTTCCTACGGCGTAAAATATTCATGGAACTATAACGACAAGGGTCCGCGCGGGTCGGTGATGGATGATGGCCGTGGATTATAGCGTGCCCCCATCGTGAATAATATTATCGTACTCCGGCCGGAACGTGTATAAATTATATTATATCCCCGATAGGCATCTATTATTTATTAGCTGTCGCGATAATTATTTGAACGGCGTTCGGTTCGATTGATAATTCAGTCGTCACGCGCGTTCCTTACTTTCTTCATGCGCACTTCGTGCGACCTATTCGCGTCGATTTTTAGCGCGCTTTCTTTGACTATCAGAATTCGAGCGTCGAACGCGTCTCAAATTCTGTTCGTTTAAAATACCGTGCGTATTACGATGACGGGAAAAGATTTTTCGAAATCCCGAATCGAAATTTTGTAGAATTGTTGTGCGCAAAACGAAAGATTTCCGAATTTTCTACTTTTTTTCCGAGCCAAAGCAATTAAATCGATATACGCGTTATTGTAGCATTTAAATTTCTTTACATATTTTTCCTATTTATATTCGCGTGAAGCCAAAATATAAAATGAGTTCAATAGCTACACATTTAATTTATAACGAAATTAATTTTTTTAAATTATTATTATAATTTGTATATATAAAATACGCGTTTAAAATTAAAGGGTTTTTTTGGATGTTTTGCTTAATTGAAATACATTGTATTTAATTTACTATGCTAAATGATTTTAAAAATACAAATATTTTTCTTTAAGATGTTCTCGCGAAATTACCGTTAATGTTTAATTGATTCGCCTTGATATATAAAATTGCTTAAAAAAGGGAAGAATTACATTTTTTTCAAATCCATAAAAATTTCCAGCAGAAATATAAATGACATATTTGAAATATTTATGAGTACTTCTATGGTATTTCTATGGTATTTGCATACCTTTTTATTTGATTTTCGTAATATCGTAAACACAATCACGAAAAGTAAATAACCGTTGCAATTGTAGGTGATGCGTAAGCAAAATAGAAAAAAAAACATTTTGAAAACGAACCAAAATTCTTCGAGACGTTGTTTTTAAACGATTATCGTATCTCACGTTAGAAATATTCTTAATTAATTGTATATTTACCCATTTTTATTACATAGCCTAATGAGGGCCGTAAAAAATAAATTTTTAACAATATCGCGTTGAACGTACAAAATATTTTTTAACCAGAGATTTGTAAAAAGACGTTTTTAGGTTGTTTAACTCTTTTAACGTCTCTGTAGAATATTTATTATTTTTGAAAAAAATTGTAGAAGTTAGCGACTTATCATGCGTTTTTTTCCATTATGGCGGAATATAGTTTAATCCCTAATTTAAAGCAATTGTGTATATAAAAATTAGATAGAAAATATAATTCGCGTCCAATAAAAATGGTGGACAAAGATTGATATTGATTTTATATATTTTGATTAATATATATTTATATATATTCTTCATTTATTTATTCCTTTAAAGTAATAATAATAATATTAATAATAATAACAATAATCGAAAAAAATGTTACTACCTACATGGTGGCAGGGATGCGTATAGTGCTGCATTCAAAGCTCGTGCATTGTAATACGTCCGAGAAGCTGAAGGTGAGAAAGGTTATTGTGCTTTAGTGTGTGTGTGTGTGTGAGTGTGTGTGTATATATGTGTCGATAATTTTCGTATGATTTGGTGAAAATAACGTTAGATCGAGATAAACGGTAAAAAAATTTAAATACTCGTGTATTATCGTGTGTGGAAATTTTTATTTTTTATGTTGTCATTCTGTACCGTTTTGATGATTGGAACTGTGTCTGATTGCGCAGCTTCTGTCAATGCACGTCTGAGTCGCGCCCGACGAGCCTGAGTCCCCTGTGCCGCCAATGTCTGTGCTGAGAGCAGGATTCCCGCCTGGAGCCCATATAGAATAATTGTTTATATAAATCAAACTAATCAATAATTATCGTTCTCTATGTTAAGTATGAAACATTTCGTTTGTAATTTGCCAATTCCCTCACCTCCAACTAGTTATTCCAACGCGCCCATTAAATATCGACGTGTCCGAATAATCCGAAACACCGCCCCATAACGTTGCGTACACAATGCGCACGCGCGTATCAAGCGATCGTAGAACGCCAGTAATATTTGTGGACAAAGCGACATACGATTCGCGTTTTAAATCGAATTTCAATAATTTTTCACACCCGGGTCCTCTCTTGTAACGGCTTTGTCAAATTAAAATCTCCTAAACTTTTTCAGTTTAACACATTTCTGTATATCGCGCGCTTTGAAGTCGACGGCTAAATAATATTCAATTGTACGTCCACGCAACGTTTTACGGATGTCTTGTGTGAATCATGTTCGATTTGAACGGTTCACCGTATGATCGTTTGACCGTAGCTAGTTTCGTTCTCGTGCGTCATGTCGCACGCTCGTTTTCGGGATTTCGAAAGATCGGTAAAGTACATTTTATTTTAACGTAAAGTTTCGTTTAATATATATATATATATATATATTACATTTAGTTGGTACCGTCGAAATCCATGTGAATGTCGAACAAATTTCCAATACTCTTGCACCGATCAATAATTTGGCTATAAATCGGTCACCGGTATACACAATATCAACGACAGACGACGTTGTACAGTAATGAGTATGTAACGCACCACAAAACGTGTAATAAACATCATTAATTCATTGTTTCCTACGTTTTTCACGTAATTCGTAAAAATTATTTCACTATATTCACCGAGATCCGGATACAATTATCGCATTTCTGCGAGAACGATAAAGGAAAATACTATAGGAGTGTGTGGAACATGAATTCGTATTTACGTTATTTAACCGGTGAATTTATGTTTAAACGACATTCGGTAAGATTGTCGTAATTGAACGGGTTTATAAAACACACCGAACGCTTTTTATCGCTATTCGTAATATTATTTATAGTATGTCGAATTATGTCCGTAAAAAAGTCACCACGGCGACTAATCAGCGAAAAGTAAACACGGACATTTCGCGTTTTTTTTTATCACTTCATAACGAAAGCTGAATGCAATTTTCTACAAGCCATTATGCACAAAGTTACACTCGGTTATCCGATGTAAACAAAATACCATATTCGGAAGTATAGTTCGCGGAAAACCATAGTGTAGACCACGGCAACGACTTCCGTGGCTCAACAGACTTCTAAAAAAACACAAGACATACCATTGACCGGCAGCTCGTTTACGAAATATTAGCTACACACCACATAGACGACAAAATACGCCAAAAGTAGGCGTCACGCTCTGTCGTGTGTACAATAAGCGACACCGTCGAAATGCGAGCAAATTTTTCGAAGACGGTCGTCATTCCATTGAATAATGATAGATATTTAGAAATCAAAATGTTTAGGTTTTTTAATACCTCCGACGATTCCCGCTGAAGTACTATCGTTCTCACCGAAGTACGTAAATCGCGCTCCTAGATAAACCATTTGTTTACTTCTGGCAATACGATTTTGGAAATAAGCGGTGATCTACAATATTGGAATGTTCACTAATTGGTATTTTCAAGAGAACTTAACATCAAAGAATAATATGTAGTACAGCCAGAGATATGCAGGAGCGAAATGTACGTTTGATCTTCGTTTGTGTGCAGTGTTGTAATTATGTGCATTTTGTTCAAGTCAAGACGAAATAAACGTCATGAAAAACGAAAAGGAATAAAACTTTGAAAGTAGTATATAATTTCGATTTTCGAAAAAAGATATTTTATTTTGTTCTTATACGGTTAAAACTTGGGTGGGATGTCTGAAGTTCAACAACCGTAATATTTGTAAATATAATTTAAATAATTACAATCATACAAAAATATCGGAAAAACGAATACATCCACAACTACTTAAAAGTTATTCAAAACTAAAACCCATCAACCAACCGTTCATTAGGCCAAATCGTTATTTCGTTATTCAATTGTTCGTTTTGGGTTCCGAAACACAAATATTATAACTTCGATCGAATGTTCAAACTATTAATACAATTATATGGCCAACCGTAAGTATGAAAAATATTGGATCCCTAAAGAAATCTCTAGACGCAATTGATGTACGAATAAAAAACTTTTAGGCCACGACATCGGCATCGACACAAGTAAAAAATATATTTGGGTCGAAATTTACATAAAAAAACTCTCGTTTTTTAGCGTTTTAGCAATAACGTTGTAACCATTTATATCATTAATCATCCCTGGAGTCGTAATTTACCATTTATTGACGGTTTTCAAAAGATACGTTAAGAAATTGAAACGAACATTTGACCAAGTTTCGGCCACTCGAACGGTCAATACTCTGACTGGTTTATCCGATCAACCCTCATGTTCACGCCAACCTCGTAACTCCGTTCGACCAGAGTTTTTTTCTCACTTAACAGTCAGTTGTAATGAACCACTATTCTCACATAACTTGTCCCGGTATGTTACTGATGGCAAACGAAACTGGTCTGGAATCCCTTTTTTCATTTCCGGATCCACGACATCTAATTCGATGACATTGGCTTCAACTACTCTATAAACCTTGTCTAACGGGACTCTACGAGACTTAACACTTGTCAACAAAATGTATGGTCATAATAGTAATTTTTAAATTAAAAATAGTTGGAAATTTCTTAATCGAGTGTTTAGTGACTTAACTTTATACGGTCTATCCAACTTTCCCCTACTTAACGTACGTACGTAATACTTCGAATTAACTCTAAGGTAATTATAACATGGCCGTTACGTCGAACAAGTACACAGAGAACGATCAAAACGAATATAACGCACATGGTTTTTCGAAAAATCGAAACACATTCGTCGTCTCCCAGTCTTTTGTTCAAATAATTTCCAATTCGTTTCGTTACGTTCTTATTATTATTCACTAATTAATAATGAACAATTTAAACGGTAATATTGATGGTAAATTCGTCAGAAAATAACCGGTCTATGTCACTATCATCGGTGACAGTCCTGCCAATTATCTACTATATGTATAAAGCTCGTCGCGCCGAAGCAATATTTCACCGTAACGCCTCGATTGACGCGTGTGAACTAATCTATTTTACTTAGACCGGGTTCGAAATCCTATCAGCATTACGGTTTAACGACGATTCGCGGGTCTTAATCGCGTAAGTAACGCCGTTTAATGCCTAAATTACCGCTACAACTTATAATTGTCCGACGGTTATTATAGTTCATACTCAGAGAGCCACACACACACACTATTCAATTAAACGCTATCAGTGTGGCGCCTACTTTGGGTCACATTAACAAATATTGATCCATTCCAGTTATCGGGAATTCATTTTAATTTAATAATATATACCTATATACCTTGGTTTTGAAACGTTCGTTATTTCTCTTATTAAATATTTCGTTTTGTCGAACAATTTTCAGGTGAATAAATTACTTGAGGATAAAAGTGACGTATTTATAACGCACGAACAGGGACGAAATCTTGGAATCGTTATCATCCTGGATCCAGGGCGGAATGACAGAACCATATGAGAATTGGTTACTGTCGACGTTTAAGAAGAACGTTCAAAGACTTTTATTCGGTAAATTAAATGTATTCAGCTCCCAAAACAATCAACGTCGACGGTGTATCCGTGACTTGTTCGATTATTATTCGTCGGTGACTTAATAGTTGAGCGTAGAAAACGTTTCGACAATGTTCATTGAATGAATGACAATAATGTCAATTATGTTCATCGCGATATTAATTGGGCAAACTCTCCCGTCATAATATGAAATATGCTTAAACAATATCTAATGTTGTAGATTCATATTTCCGAATTTTATTTAAGAGTGTTTCACGGTCGATAAACTTTTACAAGGATCTTACGAGTAGATTATTCAATCAACGGAAATGTTGTGACGACAACGTAGAAAATAACTAATATACGATAAAATAGATGGTGACGTATATATTTAATCCGCAAAGTTTCGAAATTGTGATTTAAAATTTATTAAAAATAAAACCGAAAATAGAAAGCGATTTTAAAAAAATTCCGAATTTAATCGAAAAATATTCGACGTTGAAAAATAAATTATCCCGCGTTAATATGTATTGTTATATACAAAATTAATAATGTAACGGATTTGGATTATCGAGAATTTTCGTAATAAATTGAAATATTTGTAAAAAATTTCATATAAAAAACGGTGTGTCGTAATTTTTTTTCAATATGTTGATAGATTTTTGCGGTTATAATTTGGACAGTGAAAGTCGCCCTTTCAAATTTTCATCTATATTTAATTGGATATCAATAGGTAAGAAATATCCTTTCCGAAATTTTAGATACATAGATAAAATAACCATATTGTACGATCGATAATACACATATTTTCTACACGAAACGTACAAGCGCATTTTACTAAAACGCGTTTAAATTAATTTAAATGAAACGCGTAAAATAATTTTTCATTTATCAGGACGGTCACTTATTGTTTTGTTTATGATAATTGACTTTTGTTCACTTTGCACACGTCTTCGTTCAATATATTTTTGAACGATAAAGTTGTTTGGAGGGTATTTAACGTCATCTGATTTTATTGTTTAAGTAAACACTTTTGGGGTAGTCGTAATTTAATATATTTGAATCTCATTAAATTGTTCTTACCACAAAAGGTAATATATTTACAATATGTTACTACGAATCGTTTTCGGCTTTTTACGAAAAACGTAGAACGGAACAACCCGCCGGATGAACAAAACGGGATTAACTCGGTTTTTTTCCAATTTTTGTAGTTAAAAAAATTCGGTAAAAATCCAATTTATTTTCAATTCGACCTGCTCCAGAATTCGCAAATCAATTATAGCGTCACGTTGTTAAACTAACATGCGATTTAAATTGCGTTTGACGTATGCGTATGTATGGAAGAAAATGTTTTTGCGCATCCCGCGGTGACGTGATAAGTTCGGAAATGTTCGTTATATTACAAACGTGTATAGTTTAACTACCAATTTCGTTACGTTCTCTTGTAAGGAAATGGGGAACATTTGGTAATTGAAACTCACTGCAAACCTAATGTGGGTCATTGTGTTCTGACATTATGCCATCTGTCTCGTATCGTTTAAAGTACTCGGGTTAGGTTTTAATTAAAGCTTACCGGTATGTGGTTAGGTTAACTGACAAGACCGACAGGAAAGGTAATCATTTTTTAGACGCTAGGGAATATTTTTCATTCGGCATCGGATGTTAATTATTACGAGTCTTTACTGTTTAACGCATCATAATGAAACGTACATGTATGATCATCGTAAGTAGTTGATTGTATAGACTTCTTCGTTTTCCGAACACTAATGGCGTTTACTTTTTTCCCCCGAATTATATTTCATCCACCGATTTTTTCGATGTATTTGTCGTAACGTTTGCTTACCGTTCAACAAATCTTCATGGTGTTCATACAATACGTATTTAGTCGGCCTAAATTTCATACGTGATTTCGCGAAACATTTTTAAACGTATAAGTGGCACGCAATGCGTTCTGGAAAACAATGGTCGAAATTCAAATAAACAACACGATCGATCGATTATTTTAGATAATTAACGGTTTCGAATTGTTCGTACATCCATTATAACCATAACGAAATTATTTGATCTTGAAACAGTCGTATAATTCCGAAAATCTATGCATTTTAAAATAATCTTTCGAATACAGACAGTCTAAATTTTCCTTATAGTATTACAATGCAATAGTCGTAAACGTTCCGATGAAATGTACGATCATTAACTTGAACATTCGAAATATTTTCCGATTATTTCGATTTCGTAACGAAATTTTATTTATTTCGATTGCGATTGGTCTGAACTAAGAATACTCGCATTTCAAATCTTAAGGCCATATTTTTTTTAAATAATAATTCAACGTGAGCGTTAAAAAAACGTCACTAAATGTTTTCGTATCGTGTACCTATTATATAATAATTAATACTGACTCCTTAAATTAGCCTATTCATTATAAATACGAGTACTGTATGCCACATTTTGGCTGTCTACGTCGATGGTACATATTTGTAATCAACTATAATAAAGTCGATCAATTTACGTATCATATTTTATAAAAAAAAAAAACAGAAATATTACGATTTTAACGTTTAGTGGTATAAAGAGAGCCCCAAAAATAAATAATTTACACCGGGTATGAAAATAAATTAGATATTATATCCAATTCATTATAAATGCAAGATTTTTTTTGTGCAATTTATTATTTTAAAATAACCTCTTGTAACACAACACTTAAAACTTTCATTCGGTCGGTATTAACTAAAAACGTTTTATATTATATTTTTTGCTGGGGCTTGAAAAACATAAAATTTACATATTATTCAGCTAAATAACAATAAAATTGCTATTAAAAGTCATACTATTTATATAGACTTAAAATGATATAAAAACGTATAATTATAACTTTGTTAGTACATCGTTTTTGTTTGTTAGTAACTCCCATCGTTTACATTTAATTACGTCAATATGTAGAGATTATATAATTTTTTATAAACCGAAAAAAAAGCAATACATTTATTTTTTTAACATTTATTAGATCACACTAATCATGCGATATTGGCTATTATTTATAAAACGCGTTATTCTATTATATAATTTTTAAGAGGAAAAGTAATTAAACGTTTAAATCAGTTTTTAAAAATTATACGTATAATTTAATTGTTATTGTTTATATCGCATAGACTAGTGGAGTAGACTGTTTTAATGCCTTAAAAAGAAAATATATTTTATGAGTTAGGAAATGGAATTATTATTTAGAAAATGTTTCTACACTTTTTCGATTCCTACTTTTACATCCGAATGTTATATAACCAATAAACTTCTAAAATTAATTTTCCAGGTAATTTTCTCATTTTTAACTTGTTTCCTTCTACTATACAAAAATTAACAGTATCATTAAATATCGCTTTTATTTTATCGTTATTTATATAGAGCTATCAATCATAATTTTTCAAATAAAATGTTACATCATTTTAATTCTGTCGAATTCTTGACCTATTATACTTGGAAATATTATCCCCGATTCCTCGTAAACATTGTATTACTCCCTGTTGTTCCCTTTTAAAATCTTTTAATTAGACTTAAAGTCCTCTTTAATAAATCCATTTATGATTTTTATTAGGGAAGAATTTATGACTTCATATTTTCCTTTTTTTGAGCACATAAAACGGAGAAGAGACTATACGGTTCACGTCGCATTATTTATTTACCGGAATAGAAAAAAAAGAACATCGTTTAACAATAGTTTGTATATGTGTGTTTAGTTTGTTAAAGTAAGATTTTTAAAAAGATGATTAAAAAGAGAAGCCAAAAATGGATGTTTCGCATTAATTTATTACGTTAATAGTCGGGACATAATTTAAACCACGATCCAATGTAGAATCTAAGTATATAACAGATTTCTCTATCGAACTTTATTTATAATACCTCATCTAACCTTGTGATTAGAGTGAAAACGATACGGATATTTTTTTATATTTATTATATCGATTCAAGGATAAAAATATGATATCTATACATTGTACATATAGGACAATACGCTATTTAACACCAATTTCTATAAATTACTAATGAACACGCATTTACTAACAACACTAATCATATATGAAAAAAGCGATCGGTTAATAAATTTTGAATCTCTGTGTAAATTACAATATTTGCTTCAGTTTGTTGCCAAAGATGTTTTTATCACGGGTGTTTAATTAAAAATGTAAATTATAATTTTTTAAAAAATTAAAATATTATTAATCGTTATTAATAATGTAAATACACCGTCAATATAGCAATAATTCTATAATTCTGCTATTCTATTATATTATATATAATAATATATATTATAATATAATATATATTCTATATATTAATAAGTCTATGTAATACATAGACTCAGAAACTTAGAATTTTTAGTCAATTAGAAAATTGTTTACGTTCTGGAAAGACTTGATGGTCTCAAAAAGTCCGACCAGTACGATAAATATTTGTCACACCTAACACAAACTAGCCACCGTTAAAAGATCTCTATGGATCAAATATTGTATTTATAATATAGTGTAAAAAATATTGGAAACACTCTTTTGGAATATTTAAATAAAAAATAAAAATTATTGCCCTATGATATCATAATGTAAATTTTAAAAACTCACGGTAAATGTATTTTTACAATAAATAATCAAATAATAATTAATTTGAAAAAAATTCCAAAAACAAAAATTTATATATTATTATAAATATATTTTATTATCTTATTCGATTTTTAGCAATTTTGGCGTAATTCGTAGTATTTTATATCATTTTTACGGAATCTCGCAACATTGTTCTATAAAAACATTATTTGAATTGTGTTTTTCAATAAATTTCGGTTTGTAAAATGTTTTTTGTTTTATTTTTTGAAAACTCGCCAATATGTCGGCTTCCAGTAAAATTGGATGTACACCGCTAGACTTCTAGAACCTACGGTTTGATAAATGAAACAGTCAAAACCTTTGACGGACCGCCACGGAAAACTGGGTCGTCAATCACGGGACCCATTGAGAGCTTTGTGCATTGGTCGTCGCGCAACCATACAACTCGGCAAAGTATCCAGACGAATGATTTTTTTTTTCATTTCTCTCACTCTCTTTTTCTTTCTTTCATTCTCTCAATTTCAGTATTTTCTTTGTTTTCTCTCTCTCTTTCACATATACGCATACACTTACACACACACACAATGTATGTGTGTAGCGAATTTTACTCCACGAGAGAAACCAACTCGTTAAGATTTGGTCATCAATAAACAAATGTTTTGTTCGAGTTCGATTAATCAATTTCTCTGACAGGAATATTTAACAATTATAATTTCATAATGATCAAATTATCGAGTCGAAGGGAAATATAGTTATAACGATAGTTGAAAACGATATAAACACTATAAAATTTTAGAATACATATAAGAAAAAATGTATACTAAAAATAAAACACTAATTCATTTTGTTTACACGAGTTTTTAACTACATATATTAGTTTTTCACGAAATACGTGATAATAATTATTTATTCCGAAAGAAGAAAATTTAATCGATTCGATCGTCACGGTTTTTGTCACTTAAAATCTTTTTAAAATGTTAATAACACGACTTCGAGATAAAACGTACGTGCGCATACATTCCCGCGTAAGTAGAACAGTGTCAGTAGGTAAACAATTACTAAGCGGAAAAAATGTCGAAAAAGAACGCATACCGCGTTCCTTGGACACACGTTTCACGAACAATGGGAACCAAATCTTTAATTTGCACAGATGGTATTCATGAATGTGAACGAATATCCGTCTATGTTAAAAGAAAATAGAGAATCGACTGAAGTACCGTAGTATTATATAAATAAACGCATATTGGTGGCATTGATCTTTCAACGGAAGAGCTAATTGACATTTTACTTGTACCGTATGTATATATAGAATGCCTTTGGATCATAAACGTTTATCAATACAATTATATTACTATTGATAATACATAACGATACGATTAACACTCTATAAATTAGACGCAACAATTAACCGTAACGTATGGTATTCGTTTGTAGACCGATCTATTAACCCAGTAGAAAATCCAAAATCGGTTTGAATGATTTCGAGTTTGTTAAAATCGAAATACGATTGATCAGTCCCTCACCAAATTATTCCAACTATATGACAACGCGACTATAACCGACCGATGTGCAGACGTCCCGACAAATGTGAACAAATCATTTTAGATCTACGAATGACCCAACGCGATAAAATTATTGATAATAATTGAACACTACCAATAAATGTTCATTTTTCTTAACTGAATATAAATAACTTGCATACGTAGCAACAATGTTTAATCGATGACTTATCGTTTTAGTATCGCATTATAAAATCGTCTAACGTTTGCCATCGATACTATGTTAAGCATTTACGTTTACATTTGTGACGCTATTGTTTTACGGTTGCAAATCGAATATAGTTCATTATTTCCAACGCGGTTTTTTTTTCAAAAATGTTGCGGGACTCTTTTGTTGGTTTCAATACACTCATGATCGCGAAAAGATTTCGTTTATTTATCGTACGACTAAATATTTTTCTATGATTCGGCGGCAAATCGTGTATATTGAAACTAACGGATCGTAACGTTCCTAATAAATAAATCTTTCGAATGAGTTTTTATCAAAACGCGTTTATTTCGTTGCGGTGCAACGCGGTGATTAAAATAAACGTTTCTCGTGATTTGGAAAACTGATTGTAGTCCACTATTGAAAGAACGAAAACCAAACCGAAAATGAATAATTACGAAGTACGTCATATTCGCGTATATGTTTGTCGAGTGACGTATTCAACGTGAGAGAATCCACAATATTAAAGGTTCAAAGTGTTCTCGGTACAATTTATTCGTTCCGACTCATTTTTGATTGAATTAATAAAAGCATTTGACAACTTTGTACGTATATCGAGTGTATAAAATTATTTATTTTTCACTGATTATGATAAATATAATATAGTGTATAGTTTGGTTTTGCGCACATCAATAATACTTTATGGACTTGTTAATTTTATACTATATAAAGTACACCAATGAAAATACAATATAAAATATACGTCATACACGTATGACGCAGTAATTGTACAATACGGTATTTAAATTATTTTTGTAATAAAATAACGTTAATTTTTGACAATTTTTTAGTTATTTTGATATCAGGGTGTTATCTTTGACTATAAAATGTATTTATATAAATATAGAGATATAGTCTTATATCAAAATGAGGAAATTTTTGATTAATAAAACCTTTTGATATTTACGTGAATTTACGCAGTCAAGAATTATTCTTGACGAGCTTATAAATTGTTCGTGTGGAAACTTTTTACGATTAAAAGAAAACGAAAATTGAAAACCGATTTGAGAATTACATCGAAACGAACGAAACGCGCTGACATTTTTAAACGTAAACGCTATCTGTTTTTTGAAACTCCGAACTTCATTACGAGCACACGCTTGTAAATGGTATATCTAATCACGTAAACGGTTTGGGTCGTTTGATCTAAAGAGGATGAAACGATCGTATTTTTATTAATCGCGCGAATTAATTAGCCCAAACACCATAGGTATCCCTCAATCGCAATTATTTTGTACGTATAACGATAAATCGTATTTTTGTCTTTTTATGCGACCAATAGCGATGGTTCGTGTAATTATTTAAATTTTCGTTAGTTTCGCAATTTGTCGCCGTCTTTTATAACGTACGCGATTATACTACGCTAATACGATAACGACATTTTCACGGAACTCGTAAAAGCTGAGTGTACGCTACGCTACGTAATTACACGCGCGCAATATATACATATACATGCATGTCGTGTACGCCATATATCCGCGGAACAATTATTTAACGCGGATTATCTTGAATAAATAAACCATCCGGCTGGTGGCACTTTAAACCCGGGCGCCGTATATTATGAAGGCACTTTTATTATAAATTACAACGGCGGCCCCACGGTAAATCTGTACACCATTAACGCTATAAATGTCTAAAAGGATTGTGCGCGTGCATGCGCACGCGGAGACTGCGTCGTGAGTGAAATTTACAATACGATTGCCGAGGTATGGTTCGAAAACAATTTTACGGACGTGGCTCGCGTGATATTAGTGTTGTTCCGTTGTATATAATACGCCGAACTTCACTCGGTAAACGGGAGACACGATGAAATCGCTGCACTGGAAAAATATATCCCGTTTTCGTACATAATCGGTGGAAACCATCGGGCTCAAACAAAGATAAATCAGTAAATAATCAATAACCACGACTCCGGGACAAAGACAAATCGAAATTGTTCGAAACAAATGAAGTTATATTAACACGAAATTCTTCGAAAACAATCCGCCGATAACGTTTTCCGTTGCCCCAAGTCCGTTCGCCTCGAGAATGTGCTTCGCGTATTTTGTACTCTCGATTTACGTTCCTTAGCTGACCGCCAACAATCCCGTCGTTATTATGTGACCTTGGTTTTTTTGCGTAAGCTCTTTATTTCTGATACCGAAATCTCCACCGTTTAATATTAAGTTACTTTAAAAAAAGTCCGTTATGCCCGCAAAACGTATAATTTTTTTCTCTCCGAATACCTCATTGCGCGAATTTCGACAATTCTGCCTATCGCCCTTTCAACGACACTTGCTAATGACCACGCTTCATTTTTAATAATTCATCATAGCGGTTATTTATTTGTATTTACGTACTATTTAATTGGTAGCCCGTAACGTCCTATGCTATTTTCGTAACCATTCGAGCTATCTCTAATTATCGAGGCCAATGCCCGTCTTTGGATAAAAGCGAGAAAATTATTCGTATAAAATCCCGCGGACAGTTCTTCGCCGGACGTTATGACCGAATTTTATAGTGAATAATCAATACACGAAACGCGTTATGTTTAACCGTTTTATTTAACCGCTCGTTTTCCAAATCATCGGGATACAATCGTTTTATTGCGTTCGGCAATTGTCTTCTCTATTTAGTCGGCAACGGCTTTTTTATTACACGCTTACCACGAAGTACAACGAAAAATGCCCAAATATACTGTGTTTACGGCTACGGCGAACGTCACATTGTACTCGAATTATAAACGCGTTTCGTTCACGACGGGATGTGATTGGAATTTTATAAACACTACGATGCGCGAGCGTATAATATTTACGGTTATCGCTAGAATAGTCGAATAACGACGATATTTATTGAATCGATTCTCGATAAAATATCGAAACACGAAAATGACGATACGCGATTTACGTGCGTGCAATATCAAGCTACAATAATGCAAACCGAATGTAATGAAAATTTATCGAAATGTCAACGTTTGTTTTATTTTATTTTTTTTTAAAAAACAACCATACTTCCGTAATGTATTGTTTGCGATTTTCGGGTCAGTCGACGAGTTCGGTAAACAACCCCGTTGTCGTTATTAAAGAGAACGACACTTTCGTTTTATTTCGCACAATACCACAGTGGATTTTCGTTATTGTGTAAGAATATTCGGCGAGTCCGTGACGTTGATACGAACTCCCGAAACGTTATGTACAAATGTCTGTGAAATATCGTTCGTAGTTTCGCGTTCGTCTTATTTTTCGGGAAGTTAGATGTGACAAAGTCGACCAAAGCGAAATCTTATCGACGCGTCGACGAAAGTACGAACGTACGACGAGAACGAATGAATTTCGCAGTGACATCTGGTGGTCGGTAACGGATATTACGACCGAAGTTCGCGCAAGTTCCGGGAAAGGGGTCATGTAGATAGCGGTTTATGTACATCGAACGCCAAACGAAAGCAAATTTCAACGTTCCCAACATTTGTGCGCGTAGGAACCGTACGTATTATTGTGACGCGCATTCAGTTAATCCAAAACGCGTATTTCGTTCGGCAACATATTTCACTCGTTCAAATCGCATCTACATTCTTTGCTCTCTCGTAAAATGTCTGCTAAGAACTTCGTTTTAGTTTAAATAAACGTATTTTTAATTATTGCCGTTTATGGAATTATTCGCCGGAGATCATTTCCTCGGAATACAATACAAACCTTATCTCGACGATAATACTCTTAAATGGGGAAAATAATTTTTATTTTACATTCCCGCGTCAATAAGGATTTAATATTAATTCGTTTTTTGTTGGGATAATCGAAATGTTTTTAAATAGGAAATAATCGTTGGCAAAAATATGTTGATCGTAAAAATTGTGCGTAACACACACACACATATTTATATATATATTCTGTTGATACAAATGTTATTTCAGAAAAACTTAGCCAGTTTGTTTTGCTTATTTTCCCGACCATTCAACACATTTTACTACATGCTGATCAAAATCGTTTAATCGCTCTTTTAAAAATATGTCTACAAAAAAATGTCTTTACACTTGCTTATATGTATATAAATATTAATTGAGAAAACAAGATAGGTAATATATATATGTGACTTGGTCCACAAAAAGGGGAGCTTACGTGTCAAAAACTGACAACTAACGAGAAACTGACGAACCGAATTATTTACTTTTAACAGTAATTTTCTCGAAAACTAGTTTTCGAACGTGGCTCCTTTTTCATAGATTAGGTCACATATATGTGTTTTATTATTTACCTAATTACGTACTTTAAAATTACTATATCTAACTCGACTCTATAAAAGAACGTTTGTTTAATACTTGGTATTATAAATTTCAATTATTAATAGGATAATGTGTTCCCGTTCGAATTTTTTTAAAATTACAACTAACCAATCGATAGATGTAATATTTGAAGCGCAGAAAAATATTACACGAAGTTTGAATATGTAATGTACATAACTAACGTTCGATTATTATCATATCGCCCTTCCGTTAGGAATATTCCGTACATATTTTAAAATATTGTCAAAATACCATTATTGACGACATATTTCCGTCACTGACAGTTGATGAAATTGACAAATATTTTGTGGCTAAATTTGATTACTACTTCAACTTGTACATTTTGACTTTGTCGTTCACCAAATTACTATGCAACAACTAACGCCTAAATCAATATGAAATAAATCGACACATTCCATTAAAGCAAGTCAAAAAAATGATAAAATAATAAGGCATTTTTAAATAGTTCATAGGGTGTGTTTTTTTAATTGTCCGAATAAATATTTTGTGTTATATGAATTATACACATTTAAATAAATTATATTTAATCATAATATATATGTTCAGCCTTCAAAGTTTATAAATTAATACCATACTATTTTCCTAAATTGAAGTAGAAAAACAATATAATTCCAAATAGTTATTGATCAGAAATTATTTTATAAAGTTTAAGGAATATATTGAGAATGTTTGAAAAATATTTGTTTCATTATTCTTTTTATTGTCTAATTGTTTATTTTACTATGTACGTGTTATGTTTACAGTCGCTTATACATTCAACGAATAATTTATAACTTAAAATGTTATCCGGTGGTAAATGTTTCAAATATTATATATTATGTTTTATGTTATATATTCAAGTAATAATATTCAAAGAAAATGCCTTTAAAATGAAAATATAACTTTTATGATAGCCAGAAACTACTCTAAAATTGATTAAATGGATTAGTACATTTTTATTTTTGAAATTCAATGTTTAAATGTTTAATTGTAAAAATATTCGTATCTACCTAATTTTATTAAACCATATAAATACCTATGTGTTCAACATGATAAATTCTACATAAATTTAATATATTTTACAATGAATTTGTCGATTTTGACATAATTTTGGCTATAATTTATTTTATAAATTAGAGGTTCTCGGCTAACTAATATGTTAAATTTTTTTTTTTTATATTTTTAATTAAGAATAATCAACAATCTGTTCTTTTTTGGTGACAATAAGCCGATGGGTGGAAAGTGTAGTGTGAGAGTCGTGAATTGAAGGCGATTAATTGATTATAAGAATTGTAATATAACATTGATATCTTTAATGCGGTAATCACATTATTTGCATCAAAGAACGCATTAATATATATATATATATATATATATATATATATATATTGTAATAACTCAATAAACAATAAAATAAAATAAAAGATAAAAATAGGGATAGAAAAGGTAGGAGGATAAGAGGATATGTCGGAAAATTAAGGGAATGTGCAGGATACCTGGGTGATAGGTGACAGGAGGAAGTTTAATGAGTTATTACAGTTATTTTGTTTGAGGTCGTGAATACAAAAATTATTCAGGAACATAATTAAGAAGTATTATATATTCGAATATAGTCAGAATATTCGAATAAAATTAGTAACGGGTGTTAGATAAACAGAATCGCATTCTCTTACTCAGCCGACTATGTTCGATTTCTTTGGTCTAGAGACACAAGAAGTTGTGCAGAGGTATGAGGAAAAGGTTGGATCGGTGTCTTCCCTTCACGAATTTACCGACAAATGTTGAAATAACAAAGACGTAAGCAAGTTGGTGACAAATGACTGGACTCGTCCCTCGGAATACCGACTATTTGAAGATTGATAATGGCAGTGAACTTGCGCTGATATGAGAATCCTATGCTCCGCTCGACGAGAGACAACTCTTCTGGAGAGACTTTTCTAACGCACAAGAAGACGGGAGACTCGTCACTGCTGGGTGGAAGAGCCTCCCCTGCGCGACCTGCATTCAAAAACCAGCCTCAACTGTCCTGGACTACTGTCGAAAGAGGCGTAATTTTGGGATTTTATAGGCTTTAGAAATTTGGCACATTTGGTTTTGTGGCGCTTATATTGTTGACCTCAGTAGTTGTATCCCTGGGTTCCTTTGTTTGGTAAATTCTGGGTACAATTTTTAGTTTCACTGTGTGTGATTTAACGTTATTTAGTCATCAACCCTTTAGACCGGCATTCTTCATATATATTTATATTTATTACCTTTGAATGTGCTCTTTGTACAATTTATCCAGTTTCTGTGATTCGTAAAGATATTCGATTTTGTCCCTTTCTTTTGACCTTGGTCGGGTGATTTACTCTTAGATAGTCACCAACTCTTACGGTCGGTATTTTTCGTGTATATTTATATTTATTACTTTGAAATGTGCTTTAAGTTCAATTTCTCTAGTATATTAAGTATTCCTAGAAAATCGAGGGACATTTAGTTTTATTAAGAAATCTTAAAATATTTGGGTACAGTATTATTTTACGTGAACTAATCTATATTATAATGTCCATACATATCATTAAAATATTCTTAAGTAAATATTCAGATAAGGACAAATTGATGTAAATCGAAATTACAAGTCTGTGTGAAAGATTCTTGTTCAGACGTGTGATTGAAAATCGTTTGTTGAAATTCGTTTTTAAGGAAAGTGATAAAACCACTTTTCGACGTCAATTCTAGATTCGTCAATCGGAATTCATTTATTTCCTATAAGTTCGTCAACAAAACGTTATACTCTAGAGTCAGAAATTCGTACGAATTTAAGCGCTTACAAAATTATTATGGGTTTTCGATTCGTTTTTTAATAAAATTTAAATTAATTTTTAATCTGTCAATTTCATAGATTTGCGTAATTATTCAACTCGCATAAAACGAATTTCAAACGGATCGCGGATGTATACGTTTAAAATAAATTCGCGTAAAGTAGCTGTACGTCCCCAAAATGTATAGGTTTTTCAAAGAACCGTTTACACGCGTATTATTAAAATACCTTCGTTATTTATTACGCAGTTTTCAGCGAGAGTAATCACTTAACGAATTTCGTTTTCGCCTTTATAAATTCGCTTTGTATAACGCAAAATTTCGAAAAATCAAACACTTGTACAATAAACGCGTATATCTTGTTACATCTGTTCCGTGTTTGTCTAAACAATGGAGAAATGAAAAGGTAAAAATAAACACTTTTTAATAAAAAATTACGGATTATTTTTGCCATGTAACGGATTTATTCGTAAAATATACGCGACTTTTCCTAAGGAATTCTCATTGCTTTAAATTTGATTTCCTAATGACATATAATGATGACTATAATTTGTGTAATTCGTAACGCCTAATTATTAGATTATTCGTAATACTCGTTTTCGTTCCTTCTACAGTTGCGACGAACAACGTTACAAATCGATTGTGGCAGTTTTGCCGCAACAATAACGTCCGAACCTAAAACACGAGTGAATTTTACGTATTTCGCCGGCGCGTAATTTACGAGTATACGCAAATATATTTTTTAATTTTGATTGTCGTCGTCGTCTTATAATTTTCCGCCACATGCCCGAATTATTGTGCGGACGCTACGTCGTCCGTCGGGTCCTCCTCACTCGAGTAAATGTTTGAACATGTCGAATAATAATCGGTTATCGGGTTCACGAAGTTTCGCCGGCCCGCGAAGGAATTTACATCCAAACCATCCGACAATCACATACCCGCGTTATAGCGTGTACCGTTTTAACAATATATTCCGTTTTCGACAAACCGTGTCCGAGTATAAAATATCGTCGATCAATTATCGAACCTCGTCTCCTCTAGAGTGTCGTAATATTTCACGCCCGTGTTTGGATAATTAAAATAAAAAAAATCAACAACAACAAAACTGGAAACGGCTAACGGTTTTCTCCCCAAAGGCCATCGTTTCGTTCGTTGTAAGTTTAATTTTCGAATGGTCCTACGAATGATCCGACGCTTTGTCAACTTTCGGGACGTATATGTTTGTATAATTTACCAAAAATGAATCGAAAATTCGATTTTTCACGGTCCGACGAATTTATTGTCGAATTTAATCATTTCGGGCGCCCGAAAAGGAATATTTATAATTCCGTACAACGAGTTATTTACTATTATAATATTTTTCGATATTTATCGTGTCATTGATATCGTTTTTCATTGTCATATTATTCATCATATTATATACATCATTCACATATTATACAAAATAAAACTCGAAAATAACGATGTAAAAAATAACGTTAATTATAGCATTCTCGAAATAAATCTAAATTTCGTAAAGAAAAAATATAAGATGATGAAAAATTCAATACAAGACTACTGAATACGTAATAAAGTATGGTTTACGATTAGTATAAGTAAAGTAAATCCCAATGATTTTCCAACTGTCCCGTTTAGTAATGTGAATATTGTACTACTATATGAAGGTTGTCTCAATATTGTTTACAAATCTGTAATTTATTTCGAGTTTATTATTTTCTTTATGGTTATTATGTTTATAAATTCAATCCACTGTGAAGCTAAAACTAGGTGTTTATATGATATATTAATGTATAACCCAATTATCGAATTATAACGTTTTAAATATTTTGGACTCCTATCGGGATTGTTGTGAAAAATCTATGCTTTTATTTCGTTTCAAAGGTTCATCCGGGATTATATTAAAATAAAATCGCTTATAAAACACGTAATAATTTGCGCTATCGCAATATCAATAATTGTTTTTACAATTAGTGTATTGTTCAACTATATAATGGATATTTTGCTTCGATAGATTTTATAAAATGTATGACACAATCAATTTATTTTAAATATACACACATTAAATGAAGTACAACCGCATATAGCGGTACTAATTATTTGGCAGCTGGTTGGACGGAAATTCGTGAATATTATAAAATATTTAAATTTCGTATGATAAAAACTCAAAATTCTAGTATGTTATGCTCGTTATTATATAACGTCATATGTTCTTTTTAATTCTCGAGGAAAAATCCTTGTTTTTATATATTAATTTAAAAAAAAGGTAATATCGTTCAACCTATCACAGTCAGGAGTGTGTACTTCAAACGATTTAAACGAGTATTTTTAAACGATTTGTCTTTGACGATATATTTTTAAAATACTTTAATCTTAATTGAAATTAAGTTAAATTATTTATTACGTAATAAAATATTATATAAAGAAGAAAAACGTACAATTAATTCATCGTTTATTTTCATTCGAATAATATACTTTTGAAAATATATGTAGGCCTTAATATTCAATATCTTATTTTAGTACCCGCATATGGATGTATATATTTTTAATTTAACATTTCCTTTTATACATTTTGACATTTTTTTTCCTTATATTTCACAAATATGATTTAAACTCTCATCTTATAAACGTACTTATTTTTATGTATTTAATATGCCTGTTTATTATGTATATAACATAAAGTTAATATTTAGTTTTAAGTCAACAAAACAATTTATATTCAAATAATTGTTTTTACGTAATGCAAACGAGCTGGAAATAAAATACTTACATAAAAATATACCTATTACTCAATATGAATCGATTAATATCGAATTGACAATAAAATATAATTTGACCGGCTGAATGGAATTTTATGACTAAATATTCTTTATATAAGCTGACAACACAATTGTTTACGTTTTTGTAATATAATATATATGTTAGTTTGTTTTACAGATTTTGAAGTCTGAAACATTAATACATTTGATACAAAAGTGGCCTAATAAAAAAAATCGCGAATTATCTAGTACGAAAATAATTTAAATTTTGTAAAAAGAAAATTTCAGTTCAAATATTTTACATATGTTACTTTTTAGATTTCTTTGCAAACATATCAATGATGTCGTCACGAGATTACTTTTTTGTTATATATGTTTAACTATAAATTATTGCACATCGTCTAATTTATCTTGAATTAAGTTCGATCTGAAACGAGTTTAATGCTTTTGAGCGCAAAGGATAGAGCGTTAGCTACTGCAGTTTGTACACGGCATAATTAAATGTATTTGTAAATGCTTCTGAATGTTAGAAACGTGTGTTTGATGTTCATTGATCTCAGGCATTTAAGTTGGTATTGAAGTTCATTAAATGAATTATTGTGTAACCGAGAGCATTTTGATTTTATTACACTATACATTTTTATTTCGTTTTCCTATGTAGAAGTGGAAAAATATTATTTTCATAGAGTTTTCTGCTATACTTCGATATAGATATTTGTTCCTAGATATCAGAAACCTAATAGTTCACATTTAATAATACCATAGTCCTATATACGATTCGACATATAGAAGATAAATTTGAATATGGAAATATAAACGTATTCTCAAAATAGAAGATATATTTGGAAATGTTATTTTTGTTTTCTAAGTCTTATCTTAAAATTAATTCCTTCCACCTCTCATATTTTCTTTCTCTCTATATAAATGTTACATAGTTATACATATATACACTTCTATTCAAGTTGAAAATTAACATTTTACCATAAAACCACTAAAGTATTATATGCAAGCAATAATGATAATTTTATATATCCTTAAATTAATAAATAAGAAGAAAGGACTATTTTTCTTTGGAAGAAAAGAATAACAATAAAAATTAAAAGATGAATTATAGACAAATTAAGAATTATATTTATAATGAAAAAGATAAATTGTTAATTTTAAAAGTATTATATATTAAATTTTATATTTTAATTTCATATGATCATTAGAAAATTTATTATATTTAAGTATATCATAATTATAATTATGTTCGTTACGATAGTCTAACCATAATTCTATCAATTAATTTACTTCGAAGAACACTTCAAATTTCGGGGATACATGAGTAGGATTTTATTATAGTATAAAACACTATTCGCTATTTAAACTATACGTTTTAAAACCTAAATACGTCAGTTTTACGACATGTGATGTAACGATGAAAATTTATAAATGAGAAATTCAAGCGAGTGTTTTAATTAGTTGTACGTAAAAATATACAC
>JAIPRN010000817.1:0-64417 GCA_025469175.1 Geopemphigus sp. TES_GeoC_2020
AAAGCACAATAAGAATATGTAACGAAAGAAACCAAAAAAAAAAACAAATGGCAGTGAGATTACACGAAGAAGAAGTCACCCATTAGTGACACTTAGCTTGAGTGCGAAAAAGTGAAAGAAAAAAAAGCTAATGTTAAAATTTAATATATTTAGAGCAAAAAACTCTACACCATCTCTTTTTGAGTGGATGGCTGGGATTTTCAGGAAGCGTCAAAGAACGTAAATTTTTTTATGTGTGAATTTTCATGGTTTTGGAGGAATCGTTTGTAACAAACTACAAATTTTTCTTCGATTGTTTTCATATGTAAAAGAGTATATATATATATATATATATCTTAAAGAGTTTGGTGAGAAACGTAAAGTAGAGCGTATGTCGCAAGTTGAAATCCGAAAACGTCTACTATAACGGGCCGGAGTCAATTCGAACGACGAACCGTGACTACCAAAAACATCTTTCTAAATTACCCTTCCCCCCTCTCCGCGATTCGCGTAAAATTTCGATATTTCAATTCGTTTCTGCTACGATGTTTACGGGAAGGCTCGTTCATCGCCATCTTATCCTTACCTTTATCTCTCGCGAACGGTTTCAACGACGATAATATTACGTAATATTTGCGCGACTCCGTTGTCGAGTATTTAATCGACGGGAGAGAAAACGAGACCGACACGGTGGATGACGTGATGAAAAAACGCGTGCGCAAACGGCAAAGTCGCGTGTTTACTATTGTATAGACGATCGAAAAAGTTTCCCGACGTATTTGGATACGTTCTATCGGAAGACGTTACGTATAATATACAAACGTATATCGTAAAATATGTTTTCGGAAATTTTCGTTTACCGCTTTTGTTTTGTATTGATGGACCAACCATGTGATCGTCATAACTGAAATTTCGCGTTTATTTCGTCGTTTGAAAATCAACCGTCGCGATACTGTTTTTCATATCTCCCGCTCCAAGACAATTGAAAATCTTAACTATGGCGCTGGATGATAATGATGACGACGACCGATGATGATGATGATGAGGGCGACGACGCGTTGTATAATAAACTCGAATTAATAATGTACAATATGCGTGCACGAAATACGGCCCATTGTCAAACTTGTTTGTCAAATAATAAATAGGTAAACTAAAACGGCCTTTAATACCTAGTGAACTGTATATAATAGTGTACGTAGACTCTCCAAAATCGAAGTTATTCTCTTTGTACGCCGACGTGGTGTTTGTTTGAAGTCTCGTTTGCATACGTTTCACGGACTTGTCCGTTTTTATTAATCCATTCGGTCGTGGGAGCCGCGACCGATAGTTTTTAAGCCTTAGGATATTAGTATTTAGTCTCGTCCTTAAACAATGAAAGGTAAACAAAAAGTAAAACGAATAGTTTCGAAGACGCGTGGTCGTCGTCGTACCTATTGTTCGTATTATATTTGACAATGCGCGTTATACACGAAACGACGAGACTAGTAAAACCGACTACTTGTATTCAATTCGCCGAATTACGTTAATATCGAGAAGTCGCTTATATTTCATTATTTGATCGTAAAAATAAATAGCGTAACATCCCTTCAAAAATGTATTTACAAGTTAACGTTTTATATTTTTACGTAACGTTTCCTGTAGAAATTCGAAAATCTATTGTTGAAAGTGTAGAAAATTAAAATTAATTAAAACTTATTCCAGTCAAGTCCCCGGGAACATATGTAAAACCCGGCGTCTGTGAACTACGCCCGTATAAAATAAAAATCGCTTACACTAAAAATGTATAAACCACGTTCCGAAAATGTACGTTACTTTTCGGATAAACTTTAAACTAATTTAAATTTGAAGGTGACTTGAACACTTTAAGTGTTCGACGAATGTTAATTACTTAATTATATTAAGTCAAAAGTAGATTTTAAAAACGTGTACCGCGTTAAGCGACTCTTCATTTTTAATATTGTATTTATCGAATTAATTTTCAGTAACTAGTTAAGTCGTCAATACGCTGAAATGAAAAACGTCTCGGTTAGTTAAATTGTTACGAAAAACGAATAAGTTCTATAACTTATCGTTTTAACTCGCTAATGCCTCCGAAATTGCTAAAACCGTATATATTATATCGTTCCTCCTCCGGACGGCGAGTACGAAAAAACGATTATTTATAATAAAAATGTAAATCAATCACTAAAAATATTGTTTCGCTCGTTCGCCTCTCTCGCACACGTCTGATCGTTCAGGGTGGCTAGTGTGTGTATCTGTGTGTGTGTGGAACGCCACCACGGTAGTTTTGCAATACACGAACGACGGGCGAACAGTCGCAGGCGTTGGTGGTGGAATGGAGGGGTCGAGGCCGCGGGATAGTAGTAAACACTAATCAGTTTACGAAACAATTTGCTTGGCCGTCGATGCGTACACATCCCGTTAGATAATATACAATTTCCTCGTAATTGAGTTGTTCGAGGCTACCGGTTTATGGAGAGCCCTTCAAACGCAGCCCGCCCGAAGCACTCTTGAAAATATGGAATTATTACGGCGCAAGGAAAGCGGAGGAAATAGGGGACGGGATGGTACATCTATCTATATATATATATATAGATATATATATGGGTATACAAGCGGGAAAACAGGAGAGAACGACCGGACGAAGAGAGAAAGAGTGAGTAAGATTGAAGAGGGGAGGGACTTTTCTCCGGTATTGGGAAATTTGATTTCAAAAAAAAAAAAAAAATTAGAAATCGCGGGACCACCATGACGATGACTACTATGAAGGGATGGACAGAGAGAAAACCAAAGTTGTATCGTCAGTACTCGCGTTATATATTTCATGTCATTATTATTATTATATATACTATCCCGTTTTCTCGGAACGGTCGAATCCACTAATTTGATATGTATTGTTCCGATAACGCGTGTATATAATGATATCGCCGATTGGTTTTGCGAGAGATTTCTGTGAAATTTCCTGTGAAAATAGTCCCTTTTCGCTATATATACACACGTAATGCGTATAATTCGACGACAAAACGTCACACGAGTGGAAAACTGTTGTCGCCTATCACATACAGGGTGAACGAGGACCAAATGCCACGATCGTATTTGGTTCTAAGCAATATTCTACGATTATACACAGGCAATTCGAAATAAATTTGAATCGAATTGAATTTTCTTCAGCGAAAAAAAGTCGACCGCGAAAACTTTTCTTAATATTTGGTCTTTTATTTTCTACGTTTTCTCTTATAACTTCGTCAAAGCGTCGCTGTATAATATATTCGTGTACGGTATACTAATATTAATCCCTGTATTCCGAAAACCCGCGAAAATTCATTAAACAAATATTACCAAAAGTTTTTTCGGCAAATTTTTGTTTTCGAAAATTTTAACTTTATAAAAAGCAGCGAACTATACGCGTGAACTTAAACGTGATAGTCAAATAGATTTTCGCGATTGTATTATCGTTTTGAATTTGATAGTAACGATAAATAATTACGTTGAATTCTGAACTCTTAAAAACTACGCAAATTGCCCGTATCCAAAACGAACGTGGGCAATTTTATCGAAGTCGGGTTCCTTTTGATTTTCTAATTGTTTTCAATTACGTTCAATAAACTACTGGAAAATTCGAAAAACGTGTGCAATAATCTACCGATTAGAAACAATTTGATACCCCGGAGAGCAATAACGCACTTCGCGATCATCCGAACGCTACTAAGTTCTACGCGAGCAATGGTGCGCTTCGCTGTATGGCTATTTTCGCCATTTTCACCAAGTGTACAACAATAATATACGAAGTAATTTACGTAAAACCGAAGCTACAGCTTTCGTCAATTATCCTGTAACACCCTGTTACATATTATATATGTATAATATACGGAAGATGAATGCACGTATTATACCAGCAGCATTATAATATAGTCGAAACGTCTGTGTACAAGAGCACAATGCGAACAACGGCATGTCTGCTATTGAAGTCGTGACTATATATAATATAACGTAATGTAAATTCTGGTCGAATTAATAATAATAGCTTGTATATGTATACCATATTAATACATATACAACGATCGTAATGCCGAAATTCGCGTTCGGCAAAATCGCAGGAAACACGTATTTATACTCATAGGCGTGTATTTTGAATTTATTATCATATATATATAACGTTAGTATGAAGACGAGTTGTAACGATTTAATTGTCAATTTACAATTTTTCGAAACAATTCTCACAAAAACAAAAAACTATTTTCGCGTTAAAACCGTCGAAAACGACGTGTTTTCCTTGTAAGAACTTGCCTCCAAGGAAACTCGCGCGCCTCTCATAGACCCGTCGTTTATTTATACGTTTTTCGCCAATAGGGCAACAATTAAGTACGACCCATTAAAAGTTTCGAATTTTATAAACGAAATAATCGTTTTAATTGAAATAATCGGAGTATATTTAATCCGCTCGATTCCAGCGTATTAAAACGTATATAATTATATTTATAAACGAATGGTGGTCGATAAACGACGGGGTTTTTTCTTCTTTTTACGACAAAAGACATTCAGTATTGGAAAATGTTTGCAGACGTACAAACGCCCGTATTTAACAAGACTCGCAGGAATACATATTATACATAGGATAATAAATTATTAAACGAAAACGTACGATTCGAAATAAAACTATCGATAATAATGAGTACAGTATTGTAAAAGTATTGTATATATGTATATGTACGCAGTCCGCCACGCTCATTCATATAGTATACAAAATAAAAATGCGTACACACCCACACACATATTCATGTGTGTATATATATATATCCTAGTCTCATCCTCTTAGTCCGCGTGAAAGACGGGTATTTCATTTTGTTTCTCAAAAAGTTCCATACACCACGCCGGAAAAAGGTACTTAACGGCAACTGGTCACTGTGACGTTCGGGCACACTTTATACACACACGCAGTTAGGTATACAATGGATTTATGTACAATACACACACGCACGTACATACACAATCGAACGCGCTAGTTCAAAGTACTCATACACACACACTTATATAGTATAGCACATGAGCGCGCATGCGATATCGGAAAGATTAATAGCGTGTGGTTCTGGCGGAAATTTATGGTCGATAAGTCTGCCGCAAAAGGTGGCACGCGACCGTCGAAAAATGTGTGTGCAAACGACGTCATTACAGTGGCGACGGGGGTGAGAGAAAATATACAGTAAAATCGTAAAAATAAAAGAAACGCGCGAATGTGTTAAGTCACGGTCGATTTGTCGGCAGTATATACATATTCCCGCCGATAATTATTACTTTACGCGGCATGTCCGTTTGCAACGGTCTGCGAGTACATAATTATAGTGTATTTCCTGCTGGAAATGGCGGGAGGGTTTATTTTTTAGGGAAGGCATCGTCGAAGAATGACGACCGCGATTACTGGGCCGCATATTTCTCACCATCTATTTGAAACGATCGCTAAAACAATATTTATAATATTCTTTCATGGAATCGTCAATTGCATATTTTGAAATATAAATTATAAGTGTTAATTTTAAACGAGAGAAATGTAAATGTAAACAATTCGCCGTTCAATCGTTCGTTATATACTGTATATTTCCAAAATTAGATTTTTCTCGTTAGTATCCTCTATATTTATTAGCGCCTAGTCTTACGATCGTTAAAAATCAATTCCGTATACATAGTAATGTGGATGATATAATAATAATGTATTACGAGTTAAAATGTTAAAATGAATTCATTTTATTTATTAACTCGTCGAATTTTAATCGAATATTATATATATATATATATATATATATTGTAATATACGGCGCAATATTAAAATATTTAATTGGCTCCGTGTTCGACCATGTGCATTTTTTGAAACGTATAACACTCTTGATAAATCGATTTATAAAACGATAATTATTATTATTCGTCAAATACTTTTAAATATTGAAAATTTTAAAATCGTTTGTTTAATTGAAACTTAAAAATTCAACGTATTGCTGCAGAGTGTAAATGACAACAAAAAAAAGTTTATTTTATTTGTATTGTAATAATATGACGTATAATCTTTTGCGGCCAAATACTTCTATATTATTTTTTATATACGATAATTCCGAAAACCAAAAACGTGTTAAAGCCAATTTCTCATATTGCATTTAAAACAAAAATCAATTCGAAACAAAATAATACAAATTTCTCATTTCCAAACGTATATCCAATTATATCTCGAATTAACCGGACTATAATAAAACATATATAATATACAATGTAAATAATACCACCTAAATACTTTATATAGTAAAAAGTATATTAAAACATTGACCATAAATTTTCAAATGTATCTCGAGTAATAAGCGAAAATAAAAGTTATTATAAATTTACCAAAATATGTATTCGTCATGAACTACAAAGTTGCCAGTGGAATTACGATCTACGAACATTAGATTAACTGAATAAAAGAAAAGCTACTGCACTCCCATGTTTTTCATTGAGATTACGCCCCCCGAGTAGTACACTGAATAGAAATTGGAATCTTAATTACTGAAAACCGATACATAGTAAAAAAGGGTAATTAATATAACATTGGGGTTTGATGCTCGCGTAGGCATATAAAACGACCAATTAAAACAGATAATCTACATATACCTCGATGAGCATCCGTGATAATTCATACAACGTGGTTAAGTTAAATTAATGTTTAATCATTTTAGTAAAAGTATTTTCCGTTTTCGAATGACGCGGTGTAATTACACGGATTTTAAGCGATAAGGATACGAGTAATATTGTCAAACGTTTTACAATATTTAAAACTAAAATATATAAAATACAAGTGGATATTCACGATTGCAACCGAAACCCCGATTCCTCATTCTTTCAATTCGATTTTAAACCAAACAAATTATATAGAATCTTAAAAAAAAAACCATTAAAAATTGACCCATCGTGTTAGATGAATTATAAATGTAGTGAAATACGATAAAAAAAAGGATAAATTAAACATCAACGATGAAAAAATTATTCAAAATTTTTTACTGGAGGTAGGTTGCACAACAATTGCCCATACCATTGGGCGTGCTGCGCGCAGATGCACGATTTGTGACGACGAACGTTTAAGAGTTTAAATACCATTTATATGTCTCCAAGCATGGATACGTCGCCCATTTAGCACCCCCTAACTATATTATGGTTTTTTATCCATATATATATATCCTTACACACTCGTGTTGGTGAAGGGGTGGGGGTATACGGAAGAACTAACATATTTGTATATACAATTGCTGGTTCTTCCGTAAGACTGAGGGGAAAGAAGGAGGAGAAGAGGATAGCTCCATGTCATGGAAAAAACGTCCACAATCTTATTTTGCTGAAAGCAGATCTTTCGTTCCTTTTATGCACACCGAGCACATATCTCTCTTCCCCTCCCCATTTGCCTTCCGAAGAATCTTTTTTAAACCAAGGGAGAACTGTCTACAACAAACACTACGAGAGACATGAGGATTGCCCACACACGTGTCGTCATTATTATTTTCATTTTTTTACGATAGGAGCCATGTCTAATTGTTTTCTCAGAAGAGTATGTTCTCGTTCGATATCGCGTGGGAAGAAGGGTGGGGGGGCCGATATATCACACTACAACAAGAACGCACATATATGGAAACATACACTCCTGGGCACGGGGAGGGGACCCCGGGGATTTTTATCATCGTATATATAATTCACAACTAGTAGAGAAGAACAAACATTCTACACAATTTATTCAAATCTCCCCGGTTCCGAATCTACGACGATCCCCGGCCGCGCGTCCATGAGAACGTTATCAGCGTGGTTTACCTTTAAACCTGTCCCCTCCCCTTTCTCCCCTCTCACACGAGAGCTACTGCTGCTGCTGCCTCTGTCTGCGCCACTAACTACTATTGTCCCATATTGTGCGCGTGTGACATATTACATACCCCCCCTTAACTCCCTCTTTTATATTGCCCATCAGCGAAACTTGGTGGGGGGAGGGTCCGAAGTGTCGGAAACGCCATCAACCCCTTTTCTTCGGAAGGGTCTTTCCTCCCAGTCATTTACCACGCCCGTATATAATACGCGTCTCCCCGTGTTGCTCGCACACTACTACGCGGTGCAGAGGAGTACACACAACACGAACGCGGTAAGGTAAAACATGCCATACGGCGAAATTGGTGCAATCCGCGCGCCATACCTCACGAAGATGTGAAGGAAGATCGGTTGTATTTATATAAGGTATTCAAAATACATTGCTCACATAGTAGAGTTCATCAATATCGATACGATATTTAGCCATATACCACGATGACCAGTGCACGTTACACCGATAGATCGCGTTTGTATAATAACCTGTTACTTTCTCACGGTCGTTATCCCGGCCGACGAGGGCTCGGACACACAGCAACGCGTAACAATGCCAGACAAGACGAACCCTGAACACCTCGTCGACCTATTATTGTCACGGTACATTACTATGACGGCGATATTTTAACGCATTTTTTTATTTACATTTCCTATCTACAGAGGATCGAGTCCATTACGTAGTTACCTCGGTTACCTGTGTGTTGTATTTCCAGACTACGGTATTTTAATAGTATCGTACTTTTGATGCCGACTATTCGTACATCGACGACATTTATTACGATTTTTTGCAAAATACGTACATACCGAACAATGCTAAGGAAATAATATTTACTGTATAAAAGGTCCATTAACGACGATCCATCTATAAACCGTGTATTATTCGAGTGAATTTCCGTACGCGGCACGAACGAAATTTTAATAAACGATAATTTTCTAAAAAAGTTAGTTATATTTTGTTGAAAATATTACGAATAAATTGCCGTGAAATAAAATGTTTATCTATAAGTAATTATTTAAAGGTCAAAATTAAAATCTTAATTCAAGATTTTATACTACGACACGGTTACTAAAACGATTCTATTTTACTAAAACATAGCAGTTCCGCGTTGTTTCCGCGTTACTATGTATATTGTTTATTGTATTATATTCTCTGGAAACTTCTATTTCATTCGCTCAGATGACACACAAGGAAGTTCCGGATAAGGTTAGGTACATTATACAATTGCGAATAAAAATAAACAGATTCGATAAATGGAACCTAACACCGTGGTATTTGTATATTATAAGAATTATACGTTTATTTTAATTATAAAAGAAAATAACGTAAATGGTTTAAGAAATTGATAAATGTAGAAATCAAAGCGCTCGTTAAACGTTTTAAAATAATACCAGAAAAATATAATGCGTACTAAATTATACAAAACCGTTTACGAAACATAAGAAACTAACAAATTCAAAAGAGAAAATTAATTAATTATAATAACGTCTTAATTTCAAAATTAAGTACCGATAACATAATGGAACCGAACAATTTTCCCTTTAAAATTTCTATATAAACAAGACGTGTAACTTATTTAAGTATAATATTATTCGAGTTCCTTTTCTAAGTATCGAATATTAATATAAACGAAATATGAATATTGACACGGGTATAAGTATCAACCGGTTAATATTTTAAGTTACCTATGTCGATATTCGCTTATTAATTTAAATAATTAATTTGGCGTACTGTTAACTTATTAAATTATGTAATTGAGATAACTGTGAACAAGTTAACGTCTAGGTAATTTTAACTAAATAAAAGAACAGTGTTTATTGAACACTATTACTTCAAACAGAAAAAACGAATTTTAAGAAATGTAAAAATAGATTTTTCGTAAACCTTGATTTATTAATATACTTGCTTTCTTCTAAATATGTATAAAAACTCTTCGTTTGAAATTTTAAATTAAATTGTAAATTTTATTATGTACGAAGTATAAACTATACGAATATTATATATAAAAAAAATTAACCGAATTTGAATTAAGATAACTACAATTTAGTTTTAACTTTTAACTATTCGAAGAATTGTTAATAATAAAACTTAATAACTCGATAACTTAATTCCATCCTTAACTTTGCGTTTTTACCCATTCTTGTAGATAGCTACACATTTCGTGATAAGTCGCATACGATATTTGTACTATACGAATAACAATATATGTAATATTGACGTTGAATTTTTACGCACGCAACGTGTAGAAATTAATTGTAGTATTTACTTCATTATTAGGATTTGAAAGTAAACAATCGACGATAAAGAATATAAAAAAAAATCTCGGTAACCACCTTTCAACGTAAAAAAATAAGACTCGGGGATTTTTTTTTCATGACTGAGTAAACTTACATTTCGCGTAAATTTCGGTATATTCGATTTTAGAGCGTTCCCGATTTAGGATTAACCACCTGTCGGTATGTGTGCGTGTGTGTGTGTGTGTGTGTGTTCGCGCAGTGAGCTTGTTGTAAAAGAAACCGCCGCCGACACCATCTATATATTATATTTTAAGCCTCGAACCGCGAGGAGCACAATGAAAGATTACCGACTAAAATTATTGTTATTATTATTATTACTCTTTTTTCATTTTTTCCTTTTTTTATTATTACTATTATATATCGTGTAAAAGATTCTGCTGTGTGTATATACACGTAAACGCCGACAAAAGTGTCTCTTGGCGCGGATATTTTTCACCCTCTCTATATGTGTGTATATATATATATATGTATATACATATACCTACAGTATACACACACAGTCATCCCTAAATGTGCGGCTTTCACGCTTGGGCAGAACGTTCGAATTTTTCGAAACCGTTTACGCTGCGCTACATCTGGAAAACACGCTTCGAACGCGTCGAATAGTGTATGTGTGTGTGTGTATTTCTAAAGCGCCGCGACGGGACAAAAAATAATAATAAAAACACACGACAATGGAATTTTTACTTTCTCTTCTCGCCGCCTCGGTCGTGGAATTTTTCGAAACCGCTAAGTATAACGATAATAATATTTCTCTCCCCGGCGATCACCCACCCCACCCTATAGATAATTTTTAAACTAGTTTCACAACGACGTGTTCTCGGCCTTTATTTATATCTATGTCGAACGCAATCAACTGACACCTTTTCATTTGTAGACGGAATTATGCTCCAATCTAATCGATTGTCCGCACGTACGCGTTTATCCGTTTCCAAATATCCCAGAAAGTACTTCTGTTTCAATATTCCATTTTTCTATTTTCCGGTAACTTTTTTTATTTTTCCAATATCAATTATGCATATATATAATAAGAAAAAATTCGATTTAAACTCGAGCGATTAATATATTATAAGATATTAAAACCTAATAACATAGTAAATTAGTATATATTTAATCTGGAATTGGAAACGCAAAGACAACATATAAACAATTATTTAGGAAAAATGAATAATAATATTTTATATTATTATTGTTGTATATATATTTATATATATATTTATTTATTTATTACTGGGGACGACGAATTCAAGTAGTATAATTATGGAATTTGTAACCCGACGTGAAACGAAAACCGTACGTATATACACATACACGTATATATTATACTGAATATAAATTTTAGTTCGGGGTATACACTTGTCCCTACCAATAAATTATAATATTTATATTTTATTTATTCAAAACGCGCGCTGAAATTACAAATGTTCGCCACGGTGATTGATAAATTCTATGAATATTAATCGCCGCACGTCAATGACGAAGGCGATGACGGTTTGAAATACAATTTAACGCGTATTCCGCGGTAGTGAATAAATAAAAGTACGTTTCGTTTTTTTTTTAAAAAACGTTTCGGGACTGGAATCGTACGCGACCTTTGAAAAAAATAATAAACGCGTCGAGGACCGCACACGATGCGACGACGCGACTCGACGAAGCCGCAATAAAAAGCGGCGGTCCGTGAACACGAACAACGGGCGTCGGCGGGCGGTCGCCATTACATCGCAATCGTCGTAATAACTATATTACGATCGTCGATTTATATATATATGTGTGTGTGTGTGCGCGTAATAATATTACACACACACACACACACACATATTGTATTTGTAATGCGTTTAGCCGAGACTCAAAGTCGCAAAGCGACAAAACGACGACGTCGCGATATTAGATTATGGTCTCCACGACCGCAAACTGTATATACTACAATATACCACGCCAATGTACAAATCGTATACGATATAATATACCCCCGGGGACCTATATACATACATATGTATATATACAAGTGTGTATGTGAGTATGTGTGTGTTTACACGCGCTTTGATGTCCCCTTCTTATAGTCGTGTCGACCCGTACTTGTACATAATAGTACGTCTTGTACTTTATATAATAATAATAACGTAATACACTCGGAGGCATAATTGCGTGCACGTATATAGTAAGTTAAGTCCACGAGACCGATAATAAAGTTATAATACGAGCGCATGGCATCCCTGCGGCGCACTTATTGATAACAAAAAAAAATATAAAAATATCGTGTAAAGACTTTAACGACTATACCCACGCGTATGCGTACATATTGTGTATCTCTTATGCGTTAGGCTGTAACCGTTTCCCACCGAAATCAGAGTTTCTTTTCTCGTTACTTATCGTTTTCCGATTCGAATATATTGAAAGCGCATTCCGTTTTCCAATTCAATACTTTACGAAACTTTGAAACTTTCATTATTAAGTCGTCAGAAATAATAATAATAACTTTCAAATGTGCAATTAATTTTGCGTTATGTTTATATTTTTGAAATCGTAAAGGTTTTCGGTATAAAAAAAAAACTAAATTAAAGGCGTAATAATATTTCGAGCGTCGAGGTGTTTTAAATTATTAATCTATACGAAGCCTAGGTATTATAGAACTCAATTCGAGAACTGTTAAACCAAAGTTTAACTAACCTCTAATCGCGATATTTATTGCCTTCGTGATATTTTACGTCGAATTCCCGAATTATTTATATTTTTTTAATCAGAAAAATGTGATACCTAGTCCAAAATTAATAATTGTTATTACTCTTGTAAATGTTGATCGAATTCGATTGTATCGGTTATAGAATACAAATTTTATACGTTTGTAATTTATATATATATTAGGAACGTAATATAAAACAAATTTTAAACGCATACTGAGGGAGCTACCTTTCTTTGTAAAATTCGTATTTTTATTTAGCGGAGTATCTCGTCTATAATTTTTCCAACTCTAACACCGTCCAGAAGCGTACATAAGAAAAATATGAGAATGTAATACCTCTGGTGATGATTTTTTCAATCTCTGTATTAAAAATAAATACATTTTCGAATTATTGTCCTACCCGATTTTAATTAGTATATCACGAATCTCTCATATTAAATCCCATAACTTTTCCTCAAAAAAAATAATAACGATTAAATATTGTAATCGAATTAAAAAATATTGTTACGTTCAATAATGAATTTCTCCAAAAATAAGTACGTAATTTTTAATCAAAAGTGTATTATTGAAACCAAGATCCATTAATCTTATGAAAGTGTGTATTAAAAGTTTTCCAGAATACGTAATTAGTATGAATCATAACTGTGTATACAGATGCTTAAATAGATACGATTTCGAATTAAAATTTGAAAAATGTCGACGGGAGTTCGAGAAAAACGTTTTCTCTTTATTAAAAACGAAAATTGTGTACATTTTTTTTTTTTGTACATAATTTAATACGTCGTTATAATCGTTAGCGCGATTATAAATGTCGAGCGACTTTGTAACGGGTAGTTAACGCCTACAATTTATTGTTCGCCTTCAGAAATAAATCCTATAAAACGTAATGAAATATCGATACACATACGCGTTCCCATTGGAAAAATCTGAACAAACCATTAGTACCGGGCTGTACACAGTGCGCGCGGAAACCGAATCATTCGGTATTACAATACGCGTAAGTAAATAAGCCGTTTACATTTTTCCGTTCGTTTTCCCATAACGATAAACGTTGTTTTTACATTATAATAAAAATATAATAGAAACGTGTATAGCGTATCGACCAATCACCGTCGTTGCCGTTATCCGTCACGGCGACCAACGATAAAATATACGCGTGTATAATTCGAAACCGTCGTCGCCAGTCCGGCGGTTGTTACGTTATTAGTTTTTAATACTTAATTTAATGCAGTCAACGACTTCGCCGCCCGATCGCCGTCCGCTGTAGCGCGTTTTTTAAACGATACGATTGTTCGCGTGAAAAAAAATTACGAAAAGGGACGTGTCAAATCAAAACAAATATAAACGACGTCGGGACGGCACGCGTTTGGATCCGTAACTTATACTTTATATATATATATATATTATTGAGACGTCAAATCTCGCTATGTCCCTTTAGAGAAAAAAATTATATATATATATATATATTAATCGTTCCCGTTTGCAAACGATACTCTCTAACGCGCGTACGTTACATCGAATATTAAAACACACACACACACGTATAAAAGAACCGGACACGTGTAAAAATTATTGTCGGACGGGCGTGCGCGCGCGCGTGCGACGACGATCGTTTTCGGTGTGAAAACTTTTTTACACCCCCTCCCCCTCCCCAATCACCCTCGTTATATATAAATATATAGCCACCCGCACCACTCCACTCACCATAGACAAGAGGGTAGAAAATAAGATATATATATATATATATATATACAAAGACCGAGGGCTGTAGGTGCAGAAAGCCGGTTTGATTTCACATCAAATTAACTTGTCATACTCTTTACACACACCCGTTGATCGGTCGCGCGCGCGCGCGTTTGACGCCACGTGCTCAGACACGTGGCCCGCCCCTCCTCTTCTTGACCCGAAATGCTCGGGGGGTGGGAGGGGGAGGAAGGTTCTTTTTTCCGTGATATTGCGAATATGTCCGTCGACGCGTGAAACGAAAAAAACAAAGAACAGAGCAGTGCGTGTGATGTACTTATACATTATATTATACTTGACAGTCTAACGAAAAAAAACCGCGCCGCCGCCGAATTTGTCACCAGATTCGTCGACGACTATTATACATAATATATATAAATACTCTTTTGTTCGCCATTCTTTAAATATTATATATATATATATATATCGTTTCGAAGTCATATTATATACCATCAAGTCCTTTCCTTGTCACATCATCGTCATCACACGCACAATGATCGTTTATAAATCCAATTCCCTACGCACGCGAAATGATACGCGTATATTATATCCGTGTAATTATATGTATACTATATGCGCAAATGCTCCGATATACGTTAAATATAATTTATTTATGTATGGATCGTAACCAAACAGTCAACGATTGTTTTTTGTATCTTTCTTACTACAGATTTACCCAAAATGAAACTGGATTAACTTTTTCCGAAAATTACATAGGTCATCGAAAATAACGTTTCGTTCGGACCGTATTAAATTACCTAGTACTAAAAATGATAACGTAATCAGTGTTTGGCCATCAATTCATAACAAATTAGGAAATTTTCACGTCGTCGCGAACAAATTTAAAACTAAGTTCACAAAAATTCCGATTGCGTCATTAAACATCAGAACACATTATCTAAAATGAAAAATAATCGCCGCGATTTAAAAAAAAAGTATAATCAAATAATAAATGGTTCGAAAAACGAATTTTCAATAGTCCAAATTAGATAAACGTTTGTTTAACTGACAGCATTCGTAAACCTTGTTTTAAAATGAGTAATGCGTGAGTCGTGATTGTGGGACACCCAATTTATTTATTTTGAGAAGGTCATTTTTATTTTCGCGTTCGCTACTAAATCGGAGTATTTTTTATGTCATCATAATACCATAGGACGAAGCACACTAGCTATATACACGTGGAAAATATTATAAGAAAATACGATTATGTTTTTGACGATACAAAAAAATTCGTCGTTCGAGAGAAAAATAAAATTACTCTGAGAATATCTATTATTCACCCATAATATTATAAATGAATACGTTATCTTTGAATAAAATTTAATCCATGTTGGTTAATCGATTTTTATATTTATATGCATACACCGTCGTAACATACCACTACGCCAGAACTGTTTATAAAATATTATAATAGGCGGTCGTATTCCGTATGTGTGTGTATGTGATGGAGTGAGAGGACTTTGTATCGTTACGTTACAACGTAAAAATACGAATCGAATATATAACATATTTTCTTTAAAACGATCACAACACGATAATAATTGACGATCGCGCGTGTATTCGTCGTATAATTACGTATATCGTATATAATTATACGATAAACAGGGGTGAAAACTAATATTTTCGTTGTTTTTCTTATTTTACTCCGTATTATTTGTGAAATGGTACACCGGTTTTTTATTTTTACTTCGACTAAAATCAACGCCGCCGACCAATTACGCGTATAATCGTTTTCGTCCAATATCAATAATTAACATTTACGTTTCTTATTAACCGAAATTATATTATATATTATATTTATTTAGCGTAATAATATTTGGAAATTGCGAATATCGACAATATTTCGACCACCTAAACTGATCTAATGTATTATGTAACGTACGAAATAAAATTTGATTTTAAGTTAAATGGAACCGTTATTACTGACCTCCCGTGGACGACATTTAAATTTCAATCTGATCGTATCGATTTGAATAATGGCATATGCGTTTAAGGCTTATATATAATTACGTACTGAATATATAAGTATAAAAATTATATAATAATAAAAATAAATTTAAAACTGAAATGGCAATAACATTCTTACAGAATTTTACGCTTTTACTACTTAGTTGAACATTTTTTTTTGTAACTTATAGGTACAATTGCTCTATGTACCCTTCCATTGTACCTACCTTTAGACTGAACGCGTAATATTTAACTTTTCAATATTAATTTTTTGTATAAAAAGGTTCGCTACACTTTCTGGGTGAAAATATGTGCACTTTTTAAACGCAAGAAAACTATAATATTTTGCTTCCGCGTTATTATAAAAAAAATTTTTTTCGTACGGACAAAAATTTCGTTACAGATCGTGAGCGCATTTATTATATTACGTCATATAAGTACGTATTATACGTTCGTATTCACATATAAATACGGTAATAAAAAAACCCGAAATTTTTTAAATTCACGCGGCAATAGACGAGTGTCGAGTAGAGGTTGGGAGGTGGGGAATGTAATAATCATATTATATTTAAACAGTTCACCGACCGGATTATGCAACAACCGCTTTAGTATATACATAGTCGTATCGCGTCGTTGCGTACGCTTGTAATTTAATTTCGTGTAAATATATATATATATCGTGCACTGGGTGAGGGGCTGTTTTCCGTGTTTTTTTTTAAACAATTTTAATTCCGTTTATATTTAATTGAAAGAATAAACGTCGTTTTTCCGCAATGATCCAGTCTTCCGGCTTATATATATGTACATAGCAATATAGTATCATGGCAAGGGTGGAGTGACAAGTTTTATATTACACAAAATTATTTTTCGTATCAATTAACACGCTAGTGTAAAAACGAGCCTCGTCACCTTAAACATATATATATATTCATGACTGTAACAGCAGCGGCAGCAGTTGTGCGTTTGTGGCAACGAGGGGAAGAATTGCATGCACCACCAGAGGGGAAGTACATCGTGTATGCTACGTATATATATATATGTACGCTTGTGAAATCAAAATGGCGTCAGTTTTGAAATTTCGCAGCTGTTATACCCTCCCCTGTTGGTCGCGCTCACAAAATCCCTCGTGGTAAAGAGAGGGAGAAATTTGTGTATATATGTATATATGGTGTATGTGTGCACAATATATATATGTATACACCCTCGCAACAGAGTATATACAGGGTATACTACGTGCACCCTACTTCACCGACATCGTCGTGTCCATCCCTTTGCGCATATATATACACATCGGTTTTGAAGATTGTATCTTTCACGGTCCAATGAAAACATCGCTCAATACCAGCTTAACGATTGTATATATACGCGAGTGTAAAAATGCGTGCGTGTGTGTACGTGTACGTATGGTGCAGCGCGCACTTACCCTTCATCGTTGACGGTACTCGGCGAGCATACACGTACGCATACACACAAACACACACCCACGTGCGCCTGTATTACATGCAAAGTACTCTGCGGGATACACGCGTATATTTAGTGTCAAAAACCCAAATCGAACACCTGTACTGTAAATATATTCGTGTGTAATATATACAAGCGTATTATATCGATTAAACCGCGTGTGTACAACGAGTAAGTACGTGCGTACACATGTGTGTCTAAACGTCCCTTTTCATTTTTCCGACAAGATATCGCGAAACGGTTCGAACATCAAATGTAACATTATAGTATACGACGAAATATGTATAATGTCATACGTATATATAAATATTCGTTTCTTTGAACAAGAAGAAAATATGTCCTGGCCGACAACAATAATAATAATAATATATAATAAATACGTTATACGTCCTTATTGAACCATTCACATGTTTACGCGTTATAAATACTTAAATATCCATCGTGTATCCCCGAGATATTTATTTACACCTTAAAAATGCCGAAAAATTATGAAATATCTTTCTAAAACAGTGCTGAAAAAAATCTAAAAATATAATCCAACATTTGACGTTTATGATTTTCGATTGATACGTTTGAACATAACTTTTTAAATCGTTAATCGTGATATTTTTTTTTATTTATTTATTTCGATAGCTTTTAAAGTGTAAATTTAAGGTAAAATGTAAGATTTTGCGTAAAATAAAGATATTCTTAACTACACGCGTACATAAAATAACCCTATAAGAAGTATTTCGGATAATGTTTAAAACGGGAAACGAAGATTTTTAATTTCGATAAATATTTTTAAGTTTGAAATTGCTTTAATATAATGGCCAATACATCGTTGAACGTTAAAACAAATTTAAATATTTACCCAGGTTGCTATTGGTAATAAGTCTCGATCGCTATGACTGGTTGTCAAAATAACCAAAAACAATAATAATATCGAAAAGGTCTCATTTTAATATCGACTTTGTTAAGGAGCACTAAATAATTTTTGCTCCCTAACAAAAGTTAACGTTAATACTTATTTTTAAGTACCAAGATATTATCATTAGATCGATTCGATCATTTTAAACATTACTATTATTATTATAATTCCTTTACTCCGTTATTAATTATGGTAAGCCTATATTTTATAGTACAATATATGTAAAAGCGTTATAACAATTTACATTCTTTTTCAGGTATCCAATTACGAGACAAGTGTGATCAAAGCCATGGAAATGGAATCCAAGATAAATTCGACGAAGTACGAAAACTTCGTCGATCAAGTCTCGTGCCTGGGAGCGGAGGTGAACTCTTCGGATCCAATCAACAACGACACGATATTTTCGAATTATGTCGTGTTAAAAATGACGTGCGGGAATTACGTTACGAACGGCGTGGGGCCAACTGCAGACGTAATATAAACATTTTTTATATAATTATAAAACTCGAATACAACAAATCGGTAAAAAAATATTTTCGTACAGATCGCGCGAATGGACGCGATGATAAAAATCTGCAGTTTGATGAGTCAACAATTGGGTTTCACCAAGCCGTACAGACACACGTTACCGATAGACAGGCAGAACACGGACGACTTTCTAAGTGACACGGAACACGTGTTGGATTTAGCTTGCGTAAGTCGCACGTGGAAAACCGTTTGTGCGAAGGAAATTTGAAACTCAGTAGCGTTTATTCGATTCCGTTTCAGTTTTTGCAAAAACATGAGAGTTTTTTGAAGTTAACGCGACATTTCATCGCGGACGACGACCACGAAAAACAATCCATATCCACTATGACGCGTCTACAAAAAGTCATAGACACATTGGACAGTTGTCCGGTCTCGTACGAAAACGTGTGTAAATACAACACGTATATTAGCAGATGTACGTACGCAGGATATTGTTCCATGGGTTTAGGTCTAAGCATACAAGTACGTATGATATTGGTGTACCAATTTCTGAACGACATTCTTAAATAATCGGGTCCGTGTCCGGGGGTCGATTAGGAGGCAAACTCACACGCAGCCGGAGAAATGTTGTATTTGCTGAAGCAAATATGCGGTTTCGTGTTAATCAGAGACGAGACCAACGTTGACTGCAATAGGTCCGCGATCGGATCTTTAAGTTTACGCGTAAGAGTGATTTATTATTATAATACGAATAGATTAATATTTATTATTATTATATGAACAAACTTCGGCGGAAATATACGCGTGTGTGTCGTTTCAGTTACCGGTGTCCTTCGGATTCAAACTGAAAGTAATGAAATACTTTTTGAACACACCACACCAGAAGGTATCGTCGGAAAATGAATTGCGCGAAATCGCCGCCCTAACCGACGAACATTTGGAATGTCGAGTAGAGCGCTCCGATACATGTCTGCAAGTGCAATATTCAACCAGTTATTGTGGAGCGTCGGCGACTGCCGTCGACGAGACGGTACGTACATTTAGCCCCATGTTAACATAAGAATATTAATATGGCCAAGTGAAGTGACTAGAGAATTCAGAAGTAAATATATAGTACGGCGAAACGGTGGCTGATAAAATACGAAAAAATAGGTAGACGTGACGAAAGCAGTAAGAGTAACAAAAGGAACGGAGATGAATGATACAAACGTGTTTACAATTAAAAAAACAACGGTACTTAAACGCCTTTGTTTATAAATCGTTTCAGACATGTAGACATTTATGTTGTACAGAAATGATACTCAAGTTCCACAAATGGTGTGGCTTTAATTTAACGGTAAATACTATTACGCGTTCTCTTGCCATCTGTTATTTCCGTATGAAAATGCATTTTACAGAACAAGTACGAGGATGTAGAAAAATATTACGCACTTTCGTGTCGAAACACCGTCGATGACGAACGATATCAGAAGCCCGGCAAGGCCATGGCGGTAAAACAAATACTCGTCGATGATAACGAAAACAAAGATGAATCAAAAATGAACGAAAAAGTCAAGAAAATAATAGAAAGCGTCGAGGTGGATAAAGTAGATGACGGCGTAGAGCTAACTAAAAATGAAAATGTAGACGTTTCTTCTCAAGTTTCGGATGAATTCGACCACCGGAAATTCGTATGGTGGTGCGAAAAGGACGACGAAGAGGTACGTCCGAAACAGCAATTGTTGCATTCGTAAATTCGTCGAAATTCGATATTTTTATTTCGTGCGTTATTTAAATTAATAAAACCTTCGGGGATTCATATTTTACGTCAAACATTGAAAAACCACCAATTATAATATCTTATACGTGATAAGTGTATTATTTCGATAAGAAATTACATTTCGATAAACGTCGAACTTTTTTAACGTTTTATTTAATTGATTCTACAGGAAGCGTTGAGACGAAACAAAATAATAAAAGTGACTGAGGAATTGGAGGAGAAGGTACGTCAACACTGATTAATTTCGTTCCATACAAATCTATATGTTATTTACGGAAAATTATTTCAAAATTTAATTTTTGCTCGTAAATTATGTACACATTTTATAGAACATTTGTTCGTATCAAAACGTCGTCAATGATGACGAAAAGAAGGATACTTTAAAGATTACCGAAAAAACAGAGAAAATAGTAGAAAGTATCGCGATAGACGACGTAGAGCCTATTAAAAATGAAAATCTAGACGTTTCCACCCAAGTTTCGGATGAATACGACCACCGGAAATTCGTATGGTGGATCGAAGAAGACGACGAAAAGGTACGTCCGAAACAGCAATTGTTAAATTCGTAGATTCGTCAAAAGTCGATATTTATTGTTTCGTGCGTTATTCAAATAAATTAGACTCCCCAGAGATTCATATTTTATGTCGAATATTAAAACCCCCGATTATAATGTCTTATACGTGATAAATGTATTATTTTAATACGATATTATATTTCGATAAACGTGGAACGTTTTAAACATCTTCCTTAAACTTTACTATAGGAAGCGTTGAGAAAAAACAGAACGACAGAAGTGACCGATAGAGTGGAGGAGAAAGTACGTCAATACCGATTAATCCCGTTCGATACAAATCTATATGTTATTTACAAAAAATTATATCGCGATGTTCCGTTTACTTGTAAATTATGTACACATTTTATAGATTGTCGGTTCGGACGAAACAATGTCGACGACGCTTCAAGACACCGTGGCGATCGAAAAACTGTCGAAAGTCGATGATAATCCGGCAAATCATGATCAAATTTCGAACGAACGGTCCCCAGACGAGGAAAACGATAATTTCGAAGTAAGCGTTTTAATTCGTCACAACGCACGTTATTCACAAATATACATAACTAAACGGTTAACGACAAACGGGTTTCGTAGAAATCGTTAATAAGATGTACGCACGCCGAGATCCAATCTGTTTTTTGCCACACAAAATACATCACGTTACGACAAGGAGAACCCATAGTATGTATAAATATATATGCACGTCGATAAATCGTAAGTTTCTTGTTGTTTTTCGTTTTGTTTAATAGCCCAGTCACGTGCGTTATTTGATCCGAAAGACTGTGCCGGCTGTTAAGAAAGCCGAAGAGCCGCTTAAAATCAAACTCTGTCCAGCGCCACTATGGAGGCGAAACTGTACGTTTGCCCATAAGACGCAGGACAGAAAACAAACAAAAATCGACGTAATTATATTCGTTATTCATTCCTTCGATGAAAAAATATATTTGTATATATATATTGTAAAAATCGCGTGTTTGCAGAAACTCGTGAGAAAAGCGACGGAAATTTTAAATAAAATAACGCCGGACTCGTTCTTGTACTTCTCGGCTGAACTATTCGCAGTGTTCGTCAATTCGATGTCGACGTCTAACTATTGTTTCGAAATAATTTTGGATCTGCTGTTGAAAAAGGTGAAGCACCGCGTGTTCGACAAAACATCGTTATATCGTGGAACGTCCGTTCATATTATATTTGTTTTTCAGGCCGTAAACGAGCCAATATTTACCAGCCTATACGCGAAACTATGTTACACGATATTCATGCGTGCCATGCAAGACACGTCTGTACATAGACCCGAAGAGTTCTGCTCAATGTTGAGCTTAAAGCTGCTGGAAAAGTGTTACGAAAGATTGGATTTCGCTTTTGCCGAGTTTAAAAAATTATCGAATAACAAAATGCTCGTCGATTCGGGTCCGCACTACGTAAGTGAACACGCGTTTTGTTTCGTTCTTTCGCCACACGCATGTAAAACACACGGTCGTAGGCGCCACATTTGGAAGAAGGATTCTGTAATTTCGTGATTTTTATTATTTTCGAACACTGAAGTAACTTGTCTGAAAAACAAAAAAAATAAACGTTATTCACTCGGGCCTTCATATTTAAATATAAAGTATTATATTTATAATTTATATTTCTCGCGTATTTAAATTGTACATTGATCAAACCATAAAAAACATATTCGTTATTAGTCAATCGCGAGAAACAAATACGATATTTTATCAAAATATGATGTACATAGTACATAGTATGTACATAATTAATATAAATCAAAAACGACTTGTGTCGGGTTTATCATATTTTTCACGAAGAATCGTTAAAATAATATTACCTCTCTAATAAATATCAAATTATATAGAATTTTATTTTGTAGATAGTCTAATGTTTCACACTAAAAATATGTTTACTCGTTATAAGTTTGGTAGAAAATGTTGAGCGATTTTATAGGGTATCGATTTATTTCGAACCTTCAAAAACTGAGCCCGTTTAAACACTTTATCTACCCGTTTTATCCATCCTCTTACCATCCTTCGCATAGGAAATATTTTTAACTCGCCGAGTTTTTTGTTTTTAGAATACGCATTATGAACTTGCTCTGAAACTGCAAGAAAACGAGACGGCATGTTGTTTGCACGCAATAGACGTCTGCAGGTAAAAATATACGACTAACCTAATGGCCAGACAAATCGTAATATATGTTTCTGTTAAATACGAACGTCCCACAGATTCATCGGTGAACTGCACTTGACGCGATATTACTCGCCCGAAGTCATAATGACTTATATGAAAAAGTTATATAAAACTCGCAACGATCTATCTTTGCAAAGTTTATGCACACTCTTGTCCATCGTAGAACCGTCTATGAAAAAAGTAACGTATCATTTATTCGAACAAAATGTCTGCCCGAGATTAAACCAACAACAACAATTAACTACGTTTTCGAATAATTGATTTAAGCTTTAAATAATTGCGGAATCACGTCAAAGATTTTTCGTATTTTAAATATTAGCCTACTAGTATACATTCGTAAAATTAACGCGTTTTAAGTCAAATGTAACTCGCTAGTGTTACGTATACTCAAAAACGCACCAATTAAATGACTAAATTATTAAATTTTTTACCGCTACCTTCAATGACCCATTTTCTATTTCTAGCTACAAAAATATATTAAATTTATTCGACATTAGTCATATTATTAATCAGTTTATCTCGTCTCGTGGATTTTACTATATTCTAAACTCACCTCGACGTACGCAATCGCTTTCAGACATCGAATTGGATAACATTAAACGCGTACACACGCATGATTCATAACCTAGAGCAGCTAGTTATGCAGAAAGATCCAGCGGTATTGTTGTTGTCCAAAAAGACCAAAATGGAAATAAACAACTTTTTGGCAACGAGAAACAATAGAAGCGAATCCAAATCTAGTGGCTCGGACGGACCAAAATGCATAAACGAAAAGGACGAGTACGTAATTGGGTTATTCGGTGTTACGAGACCATCGTCGCCTGGTCAGGAGCGAAGACCAAATGAACAGAGTTCAACTGAAACGGAGGCTCCAAAAACTGACCAGAACGATCAACGTGACGACGACCAGCAGCAAAAACCAACAGGATCTCGACAACCAGCCACCGTTGCCGAACAAAGTAATTCGTCGATCGGTAATCTTAAACGGTTTTTTATTCTTCTTATTCCGGGCGCTGTGTAAAATATCGCGAAATATATGTGTACCGTCTAGTAAATGGCGATAACGACGCAACTACGACGTCGTGTCAAGTCAACGACCAAGAAGCTGTTATTACTAGGCCACTGAGCGAGAATATTCTTCCGAGAATATCAGAAAAGCGGTTTCCACGGGGAACCGAACCGGGACTAGATACCACACAGATACCTACGCAACATCGACAAAAGACGAACATTTATAACAGGACGCCAGCGGCGGTACATCAGCTGCAGCAACGTTCCGTTAGCGGGCAACGGTGCGATAATAATTATCAGCAAACACGGGATAAACTGTTGCGACAGGAACGTGTAGACGCGCGGTACGAACGAAATTCGAATAATTTCGAAAACGGACGACCGCTCGGTTATCAATGGAACCCTGCGTACACAAGTGGACACGATACGCGGCGTAACGTCCACCAAGGACTTAATCGTCCGTTGTATTGGAATCCGAACATTAACGGAGCACCACACAACGGGTGGATTCAATATTCCAACAGCCGATTCGATAATTATAATAACGTCCGACGCGATACGGGCCGTCAGGTCTTCATTCCCTATTTACCGCCGCAGCCAGTGCGATTGCAACCAACTACGATATTTCGCCAAAATTATCGGACACACTGTGAGTTGTCCGATTTAAACGATATATGACTATGACTATAGGTGATATTTATATAATCATAATTCACCCCCCTCGAGTAAGTCGTTTTTGTATATTAATATTTCGATATCGCGTATTTAATAATAATATCGACGTAATTTATTCCGCCGTTTTAATAAAAACATTCCGATAGCAACATAGGTTTCGGGAATGGATCTACACGTAATATCGTCGTTATTACATTTAAAGGAATTGGTCTTGGTAAAAAGACGAATTTAATTTTTTACAGTGTTTATAATTTACGGTGTAATTAGCGGTGCTACATATTTTTAAGGAGTTCAAATCATATTGTTTTTAATAAACGAAAAATATTTTGGGGAAAGATCATATTCTTAATGAAAAATATTAACTCGTTTAAGAACTATAATAATTTAAACGTCGACTAATTTATATTTAATATAATAAAGTATCTTTTTTAGGAAAAAAAAGAGAAAGGTTTCTGCGCACATAACAATTCAAGATGATCGATTATTATTTTCGAAAATACGACTTGGTCTCGCCAACAAATTATGAATATATAGAACGAGTACTTTTCGTAAGTATCTACGTACAAAACGATTCGTTTATGTGATGGTAATGGTTCTCGTACACTACTTTACTCATCATAATTTCTAAAAATTTAACGTACGTAGTTCCATTATGAATTATATCCCATTGTATTGTATAACTTATATTGTTTTTAATTAAAATCTACTAAATACCTAATCACAGTTGTCAAAATATATACATATTTATTAATGATCATTTTTTAATTATTTATATTGACCCGTGTAGATAATAAACTTATTGAAAATTACAAAAATAGTTTTAACAAATCATATGTAAAATTTGAAATATTACTCAAAATCCTACAAGGGTTCATTATTTTAAGACAATAAACATTCACAACGATACAATCTTCTTAGAATTTGAAATACACACCTCAAAAACAATGTGATACAATACCTATTATACAGACGTTAATGGAAAATTTCTTTGAAATGTATATTAATATATTACTGGGGTCACCGTTTGAGGTGAAATTTTGCCAATAAACTGAAGAAAATTTGGAGGAATATATAATTTTGAAGATTGTTTTTGACTGATTGATGACAATATACCATTAAAAAATAGAAGTACCAACCTATAGTTATAGAAAGTTAATTTGAGATACAAAATAATACATATTAAATTTAATCAGACACTGAATAGGGTAATTATATTAATAATACCATTAGGACTTATTAGTCAATTTTTAATTGCTACAAGAAATTAACCGACTTTTTTCATAGAAATTACTATTATTACAAAAAAACATCAAATCTAAATTTAACAACTATACTCTAATGGAAAACTATTTCACTATGTTACAAATAAAACATTTTATGTGTTAATAAACATACATAGTACCATCAATTCAATATTTTATCTTTTATTTATAAAAAAAATCATTAAATTGTATTATAATCGCTGCAATAATGAAAATAGTGCCGAATAAGAAACAATTATCAGTACTATTTTTCAAAAAATTAAATGTAAAATAATTGGTAAGTAATGAGTACCAATAATTAAATATATTTTTAATATTCTATTACTTTAACTACATAAAGATTATTCAACAACAATCATAATAATTATAAATAAAATGATATAACAATACATAAAATTATTTTTAAATTGAAGTATAAACCGTGACAAATCATTTTCAAATTAATAATAATAATAAACTAATTGAAAGCGTAAATGTCACATTTTGATCCCAAAAACTAAAAATTATGCCAACATCTTGCATGCAACAGTCGTATGTTTATTAATTGATTTCATTCAACATTTCAATAAGTATTTTCTCAAGTTTACGAGAATCGGCTGCAAAATTTCTTATTCCTTCGGACAACTTATCATTGGCCATTTTGTCTTCATTCATTTCCCAACGGAATTTTGATTCACTTATCTCAATTTTCTCCAAGCTGGACGCTTTTCCTAAAATTACTTATATTTGATTAATAACTGACTCGAACGAAAAAATAATAAATAAAATTGTATATAATTATTTACCATTCTTTACTGTCAAATACTCAGTGAGTGGCTCATTGGACAATTCCAATTCCTCGAGCAACTTAGGACTAATTGTTAACAAATCACATCCAGCCAACGCTTTGATTTCACCTAATAAAAAGAACAAAATAAGATAATTACGTTTAATTCTACAAATATAATACGTATTAATAAATTTATAATAAAACTATTAATTTACCAATATTGCGGAATGATGCTCCCATAACAACAGTTTTGTAGTTAAATTTTTTGAAATAATTGTAAATATTGGTTACTGACTGAACACCAGGATCATTTAATGGCTCAAAACTCTTCTTATCAGTATTTGCGACATGCCTAACAAACAAATTACATTGTTTCCAATAATAATTAACACCAAATTGTTCTAACATAAAAATAAATTACCAATCTAAAATGCGGCCAACAAATGGGGATATTAAAGTGACATCAGATTCAGCGCAAGCAATGGCCTGATATAGGGAGAACAGCAATGTCAAATTGCAATGTATACCATACTCTTGTTCCAACACTCTGAATATTAATAAGTTTATTAACACTTTTATAACATCGGCGATTAACTGAATAATTTTATAGATTGTTAATCGATGTTATACTGACTTGGCTGCTTGAATACCTTCCCACGTAGAAGCTAATTTAATTAGAACGCGTTCTTTGGGAATTCCAGCCTTTTCGTACATTTTAATATACTTGATAGCTTTAGCAATACTTGCTTCTTTGTTAAAAGACAATCTAAAATTATTACAGTTTACATCACAAAGACATAATAAATAACTTTGAAATATATATATATACACACACACATACCTAGCATCAACTTCTGTAGATACTCGTCCTGGAATTAATGACAAAATTTCAGTTCCAAACAACACAACAAGATTATCCATGGCTTCTTCAGTTTGTTGTTCAATTGTCCTATTGGTATAATATTACATAAAATCGATGAAAGCACTACATAAAAGCACTTATTTTATACTAACTTTCCAGTTGCAACAGCTAATTTCAGAGCTTTAGATATTAAATCTTTATATTGTGGCATTTTCGCTGCAGCTAGGATGAGACTTGGGTTTGTGGTTGCATCAGTAGGCTGGTATTTTTTCATGGCTAGAAAAATATAACAATAAATTAATTCTGACCATTTTATTGGCTTTTAAACAAAACATAAATAAAAACTAGTGTAAATAATAGATAATTAGTCTTGTTAAATTAATATTAGTAATATTAATCTATATTAAACAAATAAAGTGGTGGCTAAATAGGAAAAAAATATATTTTCTAAAATAAAATCCTAAATACTTTTCATTAGCTTTTAATTATCATGTTTGGTACGCTACCACTACCTATAATAATCTACATTTTTAGTATTTTATACAATTAAATATCACTTATAGGTAGTTAATAAATGTTAATTAACAATAGTTAATCAAAAATATATGTAAATAGGTGTTAACTATAATGATTTATGATAAATTTTAAACTCCAAAGCAAAGTTGAAAATAAGAATTTATTTATCATTGATTAATAGTATGTTTTAATTTATTTACTAGCATTATCTATTTATAATCATTTATCAATAGTATTGTTTTTATTAAACAAAATGAAAATCGTTAGACTAATAAAAATAATTATGTTTATCGTGTTTTAACGATATTGAATACTCCTTAATTATCGCAATTAGGTTCTTTTTGTACAGACTGTTTTTAATTACGATGTTCAATACTAAATAATATTACAACATTTTTATTATAAAAATCTTTTAATTGATTATCATTTCTATCCAAACATTATATATTATAGTTAAATTTTCAATCACAATTTAATACTTGGGGTACAAAGTTCAAGGTCGTTTCTACTCATTATCCATAAATTATTTTCTTATGTTATTGAATGACATTGCGATAAATATAAAAACCAATTACTCAAGGATAACAAGAGGTACACAAAAAATTTAAAAAATTAAAAAACTAGTACTTTTTTCCCATAAATCTTTAGTGAATACATTTCTATATAAATCGGTTTCATATAAAATGCTATACTAATTTTTATATGAATACATAATGTCGAAATATTATTACATACACAAAAAGTCCCTTCCCCTGTATTTGATCGAAACATATAGGTTTACTTTTACTTTTCAAAGACACAAGTAAATAGATAACAAAAAAAAAATGTAACAAATAAACAGTGTGCAAGGCCCAATAGATATGAAAGTGAAAGGTATACAATCAAGTAAAAAAGAAAACGTTTTTTCCTTTCATTCCTGAACACTAATTCGATTTCGGACTATATATGTTATCTAAATCCGATATATATACAGGTGTTTGTGATCAAATAGACACAAAACGCGAATTAATGGCTAAATGTGACCGATTATTAGGAAAATAGTATTCATTTCGGTTAAATTAGGTGCTACGTACTTTCGAAATCTCCCGTGTCAGCCACGACGACGGTCAATTTTTTGAGCTGAGCTAACGACGACATTTTCGACCTCTTCGACGATGGTTCTGTCATTTCCACAATATATACTGCACTGTATTCGACAGGTCCGTCGATGATATCGGACAACAGTTCAAAATTCGATAAGCGAATGCAATTCGAAACGGTCACGTTTTGCGGCGCCGAGCGGAGAGAAGTGTCCGTGGTTCTCGTATGGGCACGCGCGAGGACGGCGGAACTCTGATTAGACGTTTTGACGGAAAGAACATAACCTCCATACGTTAACTAGGCGGCGGCACAATTAATGAACGCCAATCAACCGACGACGTCAGTGTACAAGTTGGCAATAATAGCAATTGGTCAAGGTGATCATTGGCGGTGTGATGAAGGTGAATGAAACTAGTTCGTTCGAAAATATTGGAATAAACCATGCCGTGGTAGTCATAATGGTATGTTACGTAAAAGTTCGTAGCCGGTTGGCCAGGTTCTAATAAAAAAAATCAAAACACGAAGTAAAAGCAACCGCAGTACACCTTTATAACGAGAAGAAATTGTCGAACATTTTTATTTTCGAGTATATTCTACAAAGTATTTTAAATACCGTTTGTCGACGTTCAAATTGAATTCGACAACGGGAAGCCATAATTATTCGGATTTACAACGGACCAAATTAAACGTTTATTTTGCTATCCTTAGGATTAATCTTATCACACGCGATATATAATTGGAAATAACAAGTGTCCGTGATTTTAAAAGTATTAAATATTTTATTCGAAGGGAAAACGTAAAATATCCACTCTTGTAGAAGCACAAAGCAAATCAAATATTTGTGTGTTTTCATTCGAAGTATGTTTAGTTGGTTTAATATTTAAAGTTTGTCACGTATTGGTTACAATTTAGAAGTAAAATGGTTTTATAATAGTTTCATTACCTCCATTCGGTTCATTTTAATTTTCAGTTTCTAAAATGATGATTTTCAGTTAGTTAAAACGAGTAAAATGATTCAATTTAAGTTGTTAAAAATATAAAGTATATATAACAAATTATATCAAGTGAAAATATAATGGGAATATTATTAAAATTGTATTTGTAAATCAAAATTTAAAACTGTTATTTGGTTACATTCTAATAAAATTCCATTAGTTTTTATCGTAAATTAAATTTGTCAAAAAAGTAATTAACATGTCTAGCTTTAATCATAACGTTTTCTAGTTAAGCATTATGCTTAACCAACTATTTTAAATAGTTGGTGACATTTAGTTTTTTACTATAAAGGTAAACATTATTGATAATAATTTTTATTCTTTAACACTTTCACTTATTTGGTTTAAATTTACATTGTTATAAATCTAACTTGTTAATGTAGTGAAGATAAATATTTATGTAAAAAATTCAAATATATTTAGTAATCAACTAATAGATGAAACTCTTATTATTAACTATTAACATTTAACTGTCAACTATCATGTTGTCAATTTAACTTGATTTATTTCAGTTAATTTTTTCTCATTAACGTAGTTCTTTTGTAGTTATTAAAACATATTTTAATCATTTAATGTGTATTTTGAAAAAAATGATATAGCGATATATACATATATACATATTTGTTTTTTTTCAAAGACGTTAAAAAAAAATTGTGGGCAATATAAGGTGTGAATCTTTTATCGTGACAAAATATACAAAAAAACATGTACACATTTCAAAACAATATTGTTTTGTAATTTTAATAGGTATACATTTTACTGGGTTTTACAAATTGTTTACAAAGTATTGTTTAAACAAATATAAAAAAAAGTAATAATAATAATAGTAATTTTATAAAATATAAATAAATTCGGATGAATTCATCTAATGGAACTTAATAAATAGTTTCGATCACAAAATATTGTCAATAAACAACAATACTAAAATACAATGGTGGAAAAAAGTTAAAAATAATAAAAAAAACCAACAGATATTCTATCGATATAACTAACGTATTATCTATAACTAGGTGTGAATAATATTGAGAGTAAAATATAAATAGTATACTAGTTTGGTTTGAGTTACGGTTAAAAGATCTATGTTTTTTGAATATCAGGTTATCTACTAAGATGGAAATAAAAAATAATGAAAATAAAAATAGAATACCCTCGTAATATGATTATTACAAAACATGTACAAATAATGTACTATATTACTATGTAACATTTACATAAAATATGAATAACAGTTAATATCCCTTTATTTTGCATATAATTTTGATGCATTATGGACATTTGAAGTTTTTTTAAAATATATAAACTTTATACCAATATAATTTTTTAAAATAATTATTAAATAACATTTTATTCTTGTAAATAAACTTGTACAAAATGTGTATCTGTAGGACATGGATGTATTTATTTGATGGTAACTATATTATCTAAACGTTATAAAGTAATCTTATAAAAATAGAATGAAATACTGAATCAACAAGGAACAAATGTATTAACACTGATACAAAAATTTTTGATCAACTCGTATTTGTTTCAGAAAATTCTAAAAATTATAACAATTAATGATTATAATATTAACAATAAATTATAGAATTAATTTGTTCTATTTAATAACATTAAGGTCTATTGTTTGTTGTGCACTAGTTCCAAACAAAATTAAACCATTACATGTACTAGGTGTATGATCGTAACTCATAGTTAAAGACTAAAAAAATAATTAAAAATGGGTTAAGTTCTATGACAATTAACATTTTGATTTTTATACATCTACAATGATAAATTACTACTGTTTGGTATTTATACTTATATATATATAATAAATTGTGACGTTGGCTAATACTAATATATATATATATATATATATATATCAATAAATTACTTTTATCACAGTTGTACTTAATTTTACTATATACAGTTCAAAAATTGAATAATTCAATTATAAAAAAAAAAATTCCTTCGGGAAAAATATAATTTACTTTTTAGTACTAAAAACGGAGAAATGTTTTCATTCTACATATGGTGGTAGAATTAAACAGCATCACATAGGGTAGAAGCAGCTTCTTCCACATTCCAGTCACAGTTGTTTAGAGCAGTTACACAGGCTTCTCTGGATGCCATTCCCAATCTAAAAACACCAGTTATACATGTAATTCACTTTTTATTTTCTTAGATATTTCATTACTGAGATAATAATAGATAGACTACTAACTTTAAGAGATTATTAATTTTTAAATATTTTACACTCTCCCAAAAGTTCCATGATGTTGCCTCCAAAGCATCCAAACATTCATCTATGGTCACTGTATTATTGAAATAACTACAGAGCTGAGACACTGAGGAATCAGACTAAAAAAAAAAATCAATATGTACAATTATTATTTATATATCAATATATAATTTATATTATACCGTATTTGGTTCTGGAATAACCTGATACATGTTGGGTGTTTGACTATAGTATCTAGATGGATCTACTGGAGGACTATAGTACTGTGAACTATAATTTGAGGCAATGGTGAAATTATCAGTCTTCACGTTTGAATATAAATCATTTTTATAATAATTTGATGTTGTCTTAATATTTTTATTCGACGGTATATCACTTATACACAACTCTTTGACTTTGTTCTCTGCCACATTGAGATTGGCTGCATATATTGGATCCGAATCATATTTGGAAACAAAAGATGATATGTCAAGTTCGGTTGTTGAATAATAATTACTACTTGCCCCATTAATTAGAACATTTTGAGAACTTGAAGGTCGAGGAATAGCTGAATTTAAATGTTCTGTATTTAATTTTTTTGGAGCCACATTTGGTGGTGCCAAAATAACATGATTATTAGTATTGACTTGCACTTCATTTTTTTTAAAATTTTTTTCAAGTTCAGCAATAAAATTTTTATCAAGTTTGGGTGTATTTGGAAGGGTGGACTCGTTATCAAGCTTGGGTGTATTTTCAGGAATAGACTCATTTACTTGTAAATTAGGTAAATCAGGATAAGTAGGAAAATTATGGATAGAATTCGCAGCCGTATCAAATATTGATGTATCAAATGGGTCAGAAAGTTGTTCGGAAGAAAATAATCCACTGACATTTGTATAAGTGTGATGAGAGTCAAACGATTCAGAAGTATTGTTACCAGCTAAAAAACAAAAAAACGTACTATAATAAATCGACTATCTGTATTGAAATCAGATATAATTAATTCATTTTTTATATGTTTACTTTCTTCAACATCAATTGGTTGATCGAGAATAGATAAACTTGAATTTATTGATGAAGAATTGGTATGGTTTAGTTGTGGTGGTGGAGCACATCCTTCTAAATCAACTAAAACTTGTTCACTATTAGAAAATTGAGGAAATGGACCAGGAGGTCTGCCAGGTGCAGGCCTTAAACTTCTTTTATGACCATCCATAAGCTTAGTGTAGTTGAATTGTTTGTTGCATGGCAGTATAGATGTAAGCACAGTGCTTTTAGATTTTTCTGCTTTAGATCGTACATTTTTTTCAACTAAGTCTGTATTCTTTTTTGGGGTTGTGTTTTTTCTACTTGGCAGTATAGGAGGACTAGATTCAATAACACTTGGACCTCCTCTTAATAGATCTGGTGGCTCCATAGGATTATTTAAATAAACTTGATCAATTTTATCATGAAAACCCCAATTATTCCCACCAGCATCACCATGATGGCCTGTATGTATAAAAGAATTTCGGAGTGGTTTGCTAATATCATCTGATGCTTTTCGTCTCATTGGATCAACTGTTCGCCTATGTAAATATATACGTTTAACTATAATTAAAATTGTTAAATTAATAGGGCAGAGAATTTATTAGATTTTCATATTTCACTTTAATAAAAAATACATATCAAATATAAATATTATTTTTATTATATTCCATTAAGTGATAATGTAGTAATGATTGTAATAAATTCATATATTTAAGATCGGTAGGATAAAAGAATGGTGGTTATGAGAATATAAATAGGTTAAAATGCAGATGGATGAATCAAGTATTTCGTGATAGAACGATGCTGATTTCGTTGGATTAGATTTCTACAAATAATTAAAAATAAATTTATAATGCTATTCAAATATAGTATTATATACATATTTAAAATACCTAATATATTTTAATGCTTTAGAGATCTAAACTAAATACTAATTGTATATTTTTAATTTGTATATATTTCCTAGTCATAAATTTTTAGTTTTTAATTTCTCTGCCCTACCATAAAAATTAATTTTAATATAAACTATATTATACCTAGCAAATTTTCCAATTTGAAAAGTTCTCAAATTTTGTCCTTTCCACCAAAAATGATCAGGCTGTCCATCAATGACAATAATTTTATCACCTACTTCCAAATCCAAATGTACTGAATCATCAGAAGAGTCTACAGAATTTAAAGTTGATGTAGCTTTAACAATTCTCGGTGAATTACTTTTTAAGTAATGTCTTATGCTTTTAAAACTTGGACGTTCATCTGGATCTATAACCCAACACTACACAGGAAAAACATTGAAATAATTTAAATTTGGATAGAAAAAGTATTTTAGCATACCTGCTGCATTAATCTGTACAAATCTATTGGGCAAGCCCCTGGTTGCTCTAGACGCTGATGTTCACGAATAAGTTTTGAAAGCACTTGAGTCGCATCAAGACCTGCCCAAGGTTCTTCTCCACCAGTAAACATTTCCCAAAGCACTACACCATACATCCATGTATCCGAAGCGTGTGAAAATTGTCGAGTACGTAGACTTTCTGGTGCACACCAAGGAAATGGTACTCTACGTCGTTCGGTCATAACATAACAATCTTCTTCCATTGGTAATAAACGCATCAATCCAAAATCACCAATTTTCACCTAAATAAAAATATATTTATTAAAACTATAATATTGGAAAATGAATAAGTAAGAATACTTGATGAGGTGTAGTAAGCAATATATTTCGACAAGCCAAATCTCTATGTATACAACGTTTCTTTTCTAGATATTCCATTCCAGTAGATATTTGTAGAGCATACTCCCACAAATCTGTTATCATAATATGGCCACATTGTTTTCTTAAATAATCTCTAAGACTACCTAGTGGAGCAAGTTCAGTAACCATCATCATTGGCTGAGTTAATACAATTCCATACAACCTAAACATGTTAAATTATAAATATCACAGAAATTATATTAAATAAACTAAAAATAAAAAATAAGATTATTTATTAAAAAAAAATACGAGTGATAATATTATATAAATTCAATTTCAACAAAAATTCTACATTTTCCATTTCATTATAATTTTTACAATAATTTAATGAATTAACTATAATGAAAAAACTGCTTTTAAGATAAATAATAATAGTCAAGATTTTGTTGATAATTTTAACAATAAATTTGATGGTAAATATATAAAAAAAATTTTAAAACGTAAAGAATAAGATAAAAGTTGAGTATTCTTTAAACTGTCTATGAGTTTGTAAACTGCATTTAAAATTATTTTAACCTCTTAAATGTTTTAATTTTAATTTTAAATATATTTCTAATTTATTCAAGTACTTGATAAGATGCACATGATCCAATGTGTGCATAGCTTGAACTTCTTTAACAAAATCTTCAAACATTTGTGGTAATGATGGTACATCTTGTTTTAACATCTTGACAGCAACTGAAAGGACACACCCAGTCAAAGTAGTCCATTCTCCACGACTCACAATACCAAAAGAACCATCACCAATTTTTTCAGATAACCTAAATAAACATATCATAATTGGCTATTAATATTTACTCATATTTTAACAATAAAATTAATTAACATTTACTTGATATCCTCTTCCCGGATTAAGCATGTGAGTGATAAAACTGATGGCTGAACAGATTGAGATACAGAAGCATTTCTTTTTAGAGTTCCTGTTGAATGTTTGTTGGTCTGGGTTCTATTTAAAATTGACAAAAACTTGTACTTCCGTTCAGTATTTTTTCGTTTTTTTACAGCTTCCAATAATCTTCGTGCCGCTGGTTTACTAATACCAATATTTTCTAAATCTTCTGGTTTAACATATTCAAAGTGAGATAATCTAGTTATCTAATAACAAAATAAAAATGTATAACATTATTAAAATTATTTACAAAAAAATATTGCTAACATTTTAAAACTTACTTGAAGCTCATCAATAATTCGAGTATGGAAATGTTCGAGCTGAACATCCAATAAAAGGTTATGAAGCCATTCTTTATCATCTCTATCATCTGTAAGTGCCATATTTCTTTAGAGTTAACAATCTAAAAAAAAAAAAATTACAAAAAATTATAAAGGTAAATGTAAGTATATAATAAAGTCTAATAAAATTTGATATCCGTAACTAATACATTAGGTGTATGCAGAGAAAAATTTACAAAGAGAAAATAGTACAAGAAATAATACACTATTGGTAACTGGTCTTACCATTATAGTAACTGGACCATATCTAGCACTTAACTGCTTCCTATTTGAGTACTAAATTATATATATAATATCATAAACACATGTTAGAAAGTAATTATAAGTATCATCCATTCAATGGACACAAAATTTAAAAAAGAAAAAAATCTCTGTTCTTAAATCATTATTAATAAAATATAAGTATCAACTGGATAGAAAACTATTAATGTAAAATTTAAATACCCCAACTAAAGTATTCAATCACTAAATTGGCTTATTCCTATAGTACATAGTTATAACCAATAATTTATAGAAATTAACCTATATTTAACTAGAACAGAACACTTAAATAAATAATAAAAATAGTCATGAAAATATTCAAATATCTTGTTTTGAAAATGTAAAAATAATAGAGTAACTTAAAATGTATAGGTATTTCAAAGAATGACTAATGAATAATTTAAAAACTATGATTAACAGAATGATAAAATATGATGCATTATTCTTTTAATTAACAACAAATAAAAACATATGATTCGAATAGTTAAACTTTTTTGTTATGTTTGAGTTTAAAACTTATTAAACTTAAATGTATATTGATAAATTATAATGAAGTTCAACAAAATAGTAGTATTGTATGTAACATTTTTTCTAATTAGTAATAAGTATAATACATATTACTATTTTAATTATAGATTTCACTTATAATTATTGAAGTAATTGATACTGATTTATATTGGATAATTAAATGTCACATATTTGTCATGTGCCATGTGTCACATGAATACAATGTGTAATAATAATCAAATATGTATATATAATTAAAATTATGAAAAATATTTAAAATTGCATAAAAAAAAAACTCTATTACCTATTTTCATAAATACCTTTAAAAATCATATGTTAAAAATATAGATGTAATTTAAATACTTTAAAATTATAAAACAAAACATTAATGAATAGTTTCAAATTTAAAAAATTAATATTTTTATTATTAATCGATAAACGCATAAATAATTACATGTTTGTATTTAAAAAATATTGAAACTGGGATTCAAGTAATTTTAATAAATAAATTTATATGTGGGTGTATATTCATCAACCATAAAATACATTTTTATATACTACAATATGATGAAGAATAGCAATCTTATATGAAATTATCAAATTAAAACATAATATACAAAATGTATTATTAGATGATAACAGTTTTGTTAATTATATATTAATACATTTTCCATTAAATAAATTCTAGCTATTTATACACAAAAACTGGGACTATAACATGTTGTAATTAAAAATATTTTCAATAATGGTACATTTATAAATGAACATTAATTATACATGAAAATAATTAGAACTTTATCACAAACTAATACTTTAAATAATTAATAAAATACTTGTTGAACTATTTTAAAAATATTTCTAATTTAAGCAAAAAATATGTTTTTATCTTAAATATAAAAATTATTATATTAATATAATATTACAAATTAATTTAATGAAAACTATAATACGATCTGTAATATTGGATAGACACTAATATTTAATTTAAATAAAAGTATACAATCGTATATATTTTTATAATAAAGTATTTAATTATTAATAAATTATTATAAGGAATGAAAAAATTAATTATTTATTATGCCTGTATGTCACATAACAAAAATATTTATTTTAATAGATACATAAACAAATATTATTTTAAAATGTAATAGATTAAAATTTGCATGTAATGCTAAAAGTACTTCAGATAGTACGTACCTACAATGTAATGTAGACTAATTATTTTGTATAGGTGAAGTTGAATTTTTGAATATTTTTATCAAAATATTTAACATCTAATTACTTATAAATGATTATATAATAATGTGATATGATTGTACTTTAAAATTTTAAGTTGATTTAAACTGAAATTATTATCTTTTTTATTTGTATCATAATATATGTTATAAGAATAAAATTAATTAATTTTTATAGGGTTTAAATTTTTTTTTTAAATATAATTAAATATAATTTATAAACATATTAAGCATTAAGTAAGATTTAATCTAACAAATGATAAACCAATTAATTAGGATTATTATAAAAAGTAATAACACTATACATTTAAATGTTTAATAGATATCTAGGTAGTAAAAAAGGTAGGTATTCAATAAATTATACTAATATTGTAATAAAAAAATTAGTAATAAACATCAAAACATATTTTACTGATCTACTTACTGCACTATAAGACAATTATGAGTTAGTTTAATAAAGACATATCAAACTAAAAAGGAATGTAAAAATTATAACTCATTTAGGTACATGAAAATATTATTTGATTTAAATAATAAACATATTTGCTATAAAATATATAAAAACATATTTAAATAATATTATGAGTAATAATTTAAATTTACGTATTTGATAAATTTAAATTCTTAATAAACATATTAATTATTTATCGAAGAAAAAATAAAAACAAAATGTGTATTATGAATGAAACTATTTAATTGGAACAACATAAATCTAAGCATTTCACTAAGATAATTATATAAAATGTAATCAACCAAACTATTTGAAACCAACATCACCTATCTATTACCATAATCATAAGAATGATTTTTAATGTACAAATTGTATTCGGCTTTAGGTATTTATAATTTATTAATATATATATATATATATATAGTACCAAGTATAACACATGTTCCTATCTGTTATATTATTACCTAAAATATTCAAAATACTTATATCGTGGTTTACAACGAATATAATAATAAATTGTCTTTCTTTATAATAAATGTATTGATAAAGCATTAAAACTTTGAGTTTTCAATTACTCTGATATCTTTGAATAGTTCATATTATTTTTGCGACACAATTATACATTTAATTGTAATAATATTATACTATTACTATACGTAATAATATAATTTTTTTAACAGAATTTTCATTTGCATCAAGAAGTATATTTTTCATAGAATATAATAATTACCACCCACATTTTGAAGGAAGATATTGACGAACGTGATTTAAGGTAAATGTTTCAATAAAACACGTACACTTGGAAGAATAATTCTACAAAATGTCTAATTACAGAATACTCTATAGGTGCGTGCGCGTTAATTTATTAGGCATTATTGTTTGTCATGAAAAGGACTTACCAATATTTAGATGATAATAGTGAATACAAAAATATGTTCATTTTCTGGATCGGATATCAAACTTAACGGCGGCATATTTTTGGAAAGGTGTCGTTTTGGAAAAAATAATTAATATTGTAACAAAACGGAATGTGAATTGTAGTCGGACAATTCGTCACGGGAAACTCGATTAAAAATACTATTGGGACGATTGACGACACGGACGGATGAAGCGCACGGAGATATCCGTTACCAGTGAATGGTAACTGACAAGTGGGGATTATGAAGAGATGAAAAAGGTGGGTACACAATGTTATTGCATGCAATATTTCGTTCTACATATACCAGTAACAGCAGTAACGATGAGCAAAATAGTTAATAAACCGTAGTACGACCAGTGTCTATTGCGGGGACCACTAATACGACATCAAGTCAACAATCGACCGATTCCGCGACGAAATTGCCAACTATCGATAGACGGACGCTGGAATATTATCGTCACGATGTTTGGTTTTTTTCGTCCAAACATTAAATATTATGCCTTTATTACGTAATAATTCAAAAGCATTCTGGAAACCGCGTAATTGTACATGACGAATCACGCAATTGAAAAAGTAATTTTAAAAAACAGAACTGTCAACATTCGTGTGATAACGATTCTTATCAGTTCTGCTAAATTTCAAAATGATAACGATGACGTTCGGAATAAAACGAAGATTAGTATAAACTATATACGAACGAGTGTAATTGTGTTCAAGGTTTAGGCCGTGGAGTTTTGTATGCTTTAGGCATAATTCGAATAAATAATATTGTCGTTTGTTACTACTCAAGACGCAAACAATGTTACTAATAGTCAATACCTATAACTTGGTAGTTGACGGTAGTTTATCAATAATAATATAATGCTATACCAGAATATTAGTACAGTGAATGTTATTCCTTCCTTGAATAACAATTTGTACATCATATGCTGACGTTTGTATATTTTTATCAAAAATTTGTTTTTACAAACGCCGCTCTCGTATTACAATTTTGTGTCTAGGATACTAGTAATTTTTCTCGTTATTTTATTAAAAACGTTTATATTTCTAAAAGAGGTGACAAATTTCTACTTTAAAACGATCAAAATAATGGAACCTATAACTTTATTTCTATAATAAGTCACTTTTAATATTTCATAATCGACCGTAAATTAATTTATGGGCGTTTATTTAAAGTATACTATGTAAATATATAGTAGTAATTTTACGTATTGTTAATAGTAAATATTAATTTTACTAAATGTTTTGTTCATAATTGCGATATATTTATATTTCAATTATATTTAATAATTGTTCCTTGAAAACTAAATATGTATATAGTAATACAAAATCATTGATCAGAAATTGAAGTGCAGCATTTTTCTTGGAGATTTTCAAATAAAAAATTGTACAGTATTTTTCGAAGAATCCGGTTTTTTAATTTCCGTTATAATTTTAGATATAAATAATAGTAGTATTTTCCATATATCGTAGACAAGGATATTTTTCGTTAACATTTTATACATTCACGCCATATTAAGTTACTACAATATTTATCATATAAATTTTTATAAGTATACATACCTTTTATACAATTAAATTAATTTTAATTGGTACTTAGAATTAAATACTAACATTGGTTGTAAAATTTAATATAGGTACGTACGTAAATTTATGTCTACCTACGTTCAATAATTTAAATATTAAACATATATATAAATGTATGTTTGCATATAATATACTTAGGTAGATTCTATAGTGGTATTAGTTTTACAATCAACTAATGATTAATGTTTTATATCGATATATATAAAGCATATTGCTGATATTACACGTTCAAATATCTGTAGAGCTATCATAATATTTTATGTGCAGTAAAATAAGTTTTTAAATGTCAATTTTGTAATGAGTATTGATAGTGAAAATGTGTGTTATTGGCTCTTATTATCCTTACATGAAAAATAAATTATTATTAGTGTAAGTGTATTATGGATCTAATTACTATATGAAATTTCGTATGCACACGCACATGTTAATAATTCGAAAGTATAATAATCATGTACATGGCACGATTCACACCAAAAACTTAAAATTGAATAAATATTTAACCGCTAAAAATTATTAAAATATAATTCAGATAAAAGATTTGAACTCGTCATCCTATTTTTCAAGTTATTGTGGACGTACATTTTTTACTAAATATTTTTCATTTAGTATAACATAAGTGTTCAAAAATAGGAAAAATAAATTTCGTTTTTATAACATATCAAAATATAAAAAGTGATTTCTATTATAATTTGACGTATTTTTTTTCTCACATTTTTTTGAAACTTTTCTCATCACCACAAAGTCATGGTACAAAATAATCGTATAAAATATCTCGTTTAATTTGATAGTGTCGGTAAGTGTATTATTAACGAGTGGTTCACAAATTACTGAATGTTAATAAAATATTCTTTTAATTAAATATTGTAGCATATTTCGTACAGATTGCTTTTTCTAAATATGTATATGTAAATATATCAAAGTTTAGTTCGTTCAAATTTTGATTTGGCTTTTAGGACAAAAACGCTATAAAAAATAGTTTCATTTAAAATTTTGATACATATATATATATATCATAATCATCTCCCTCGCTTTTATCCCATTTATTTGAGGTCGGATATTTGAACATGTAATATCAGCAATATGCTTAACATATAAATATATCAGAATACTGCCATACGATATACACTATAGTCCACTTAACGTACACGAATGTCGTCATTCGGTCCCATAAGTTCGCAACGTTCAAGGCAAAAAAGGATAAAACCTGCACGCGCGGCAATGTTACTAAACTATATTTAGCGCTCGTAACTAAACGTATAAAAAGAAATCGCATATAAACATATTATATTGTCATTTATGGTGGTGGTTACGGGGACGATATTGTTAGAGAGGAGAAATTCACGGTCAAGCATGGAAAACAAAATCGATAAGACGGCAAACGCATTATCAACTGTTTCTGGGAAAATTCGAGTACCTGACAAAACAAAAATCGATAACGTTTTCTATTTTAAAAATATCAATTTTCTCAAGTGGCGGTTGAACTTTTTGCAAAAACTTTGTGCCTGTCATGTAAAATCTAGCCAAACATTACTATCAACGTCGCGTACATCAGATCGCATACGTTATCAAATCACTGTTATCAATCAATAGTTTTCGTTCATCCCATACTATTAGAGTTCGTATAAAACATCTGAGTCGTACGGCACGATCTCAACAGCTATACGTATTCGGTGTTCGTCGATGTTTTATCGTCCATTCATTTTCTCTACCCGTGCTTGTTGCAGTTCTTCTGTTGCTCTCGTTCCGTCATTCACGTCACGCAAGTTGTTTGATAGCTTCTGCCGAACAGTTCCTGTCCAAAAAATTTTGTTCTGTGATTTTTTGTTTTTGTTTATATATATTTATATATTTTTTTAATTTATTTAAATAAATACGTGGTTTTGTAAAGTGAACGGAGTGTTTTTTTAATTGTTGGTTTTATTATTTTAGATACAAATTTCTTTTGTCGATCATTTTTGTTTCGTACTTATTCTACACTTGTGTATTACAAATACCTGTATCCATTATTTGCTACTGAAAGCTTAATGAAGTGATGGCCGTTTGCAATTCAGTTGTAAAAACCGTTGTACCAGATTATAGTAATGGTGACTGTGTCAAATTATGCAGCGAACATTATTGGCCACCCAGAGATGAGAACAATGAAGTATATCGACACTTGCCACCAACCACAGACACTGTTCAGACCAAACCGTTTCCAATCAGAGGTAAAGTTTTGATTTTACAATTTTGTAGATATTCGTTTTAAATTAAGAATTATTACTAAGTTAAGGATGAATTAAGTAATTTTCTATACTCAATAATTGAAATGATTAACAAACATACATCTTGAATGTCGAAATTGATATTTTTCAATTTGGTAATACTAGTAAATGTTAAAATTGTTTGAACTTTCTAAAATCAGGTCAAATAGGTAAGTGTGTGATAATATTTGTGTATTGTTCTAATAATTTTTGAGAAGTTTTTAAATTTCAGTAGATATATTAAAATAAATGTTCTTAATTAGTATGTATACCAACTGTAGGTAGGGAAATTACTTTTAAAAACTTTTTATAATTATTTTTATACATAATTTAGCTTTAGTAATTTAAGTATTAAATTATATAAGGAGTAGTTTTTATGTTGAGATATCTACTTGACGAAAAATATCAATAATAATTGTTAATTATACATCGCCTTAAAATATATAATAGCTTTGTTGTGATAATAATAAATTTGTTAATTTAATGTTTGATACTTGGTATGAGTATATGGCCTATTTAGTATTAAGTTAATTGCAATAATTTATGATTATAATTATTTATAATTATAATTTTAATATGATGTCATATGGTATTTAGCTATATCTATAAAAAATATTGAGTCAAATTAGTACTAAAATACAAATTTGTATAATAACTAACAAATTATTTGGTATAATTATAATAATGTAGCAAGTACTTATTGACATAAAAATTATACATTTTAGTTTTAAAATGAGAATGTTTTCTTATGACAAATCAAATTGATTAAATCAGTTAACCAATCTTAACTTTATTAAAAAGGTATTATAAATAAATACTAAGTAATTTATCAAAACTACTATTAAATGTTCACAGAAATATTTGTATACCTTTTTAATGTACTCTTACTACCTATTTATTTATGTATAAAATCTGTAAGGAATAATCTTTTAGACAAAATTGCAGAACTTGTTCTAAATTGATTTGTGATATTTATTAATGGATTGACGGAATCATTTAAGTTTCGAAAATTTTGAAAAATTTAAATGATTTCATTATTTTTTGCCTTTTATACCCCATCATGAGTTATACATATTTATATTGTTGTTGCAATAGTTGTTTGGTTGTATATTTGTTCTTATATCACTATAGGTATTCTAACAGTGTTAATTAAAGAATAGTTGTAAGCAATTGCTAATAATTAAAATTATATTAATATATATACATTAAATTATCAAAAATGTTGAAAATTATGGATACTTTAAATTTTATTGGAATAATTATAACATTTGATTAAGATGATATTTATACTCATAATAATATTCATTCTCAATGAAGTTGAATTAGGATAGCTAGTGTTTATTCTATATTTTATCTATATATATTTTTGTCTGTGTCTTTTATTTGAATACATAAATAATAAAAATATAACTGGGAAATATTATTGAAATTTACAACAAACTCTTATAAACTATTTGTAGATAAATTTATGAATATTATTGAATATTAATTTTATCAATATTTAAAATAAGTTATATAACTTTTTTAGTATTTATTTTAAAAAAAAATATTTAAATTAAAATAAAATTTTATGTTACTTATTGTTCAATAATAAGTATAAACAAAAGGTATCAGTAAAACGTTTAGAAATATTTCATTTATGTATCAATACAAATAATAAATACATATATAACCACTTTACTTATTTAAGATTTCTTTCTTTTATTTGCAAATATATATTACAAAAATACTATCCGTATATTTCTAAATAGGTATATTTTCATTTTTAAGTTTTGTAATTTATTTTGCTTTGTACACACCTAAAAAAACTAACTTCTTTTCATTACTTTTTTCAGTTATACATTTATGATATCTGGGTACTTTAATTGTTTATAAATAAATAAAAACTATCTCATAATAAACTAGATAAGAAATAAATATTAAATCATTGCCCTTATAGTGTTTTTATTGATTAAAAACAATGTATATTTAAAACAAAAAATCATTAATTTGTGTAAATGATTTTAGATTTTTAAACATAAATATCCCATATATTAAGAAGATATTTTAAATTAAAATAAATACTTAATTTATAATAATTTGTATGAGAGAATATGATAAAGTTTTAAGTTGTATAGATTATTTTAATTTGTTTCGGGGTTGTGTTTTACATTTAATTAATAAAAAGGACATTATATAAAAAGTTGGAATGTAGTTAAAGTAATTTAAAATTTTAATTAAATTTATTATATTATATTTATAATGGTCATTTTATTTTTTTTAAATGCTATTTCTCAACTATAATTATTGATAATTTTTTTATAAATGTATAATACACGTAATGATTAAAAATAATAAGGACTGCCCAATATATTTTTCTTTTTGATTACACATTTTCCATTTGTTGCTTAAAAAGTGAATGTTTTTTTTTTAATATTCATATTTATTGAATTATCAGATATTTTAAATTAAAAAATATTAACTATATTATGCACATTATAATGCTAACATAGTTTTGATTACATTTATTTTTAAATCAATCTTTTGATGGTATGTTCATTGATGTTCAAATATTGTTTTTTTTTAAATTTACTTTATAATCATTATTACATTGTTAAATATTGTTATTTTATTTATTAAATACAAAATTAATATAAATTATTAAATTTGGTTATTCATTAAATTATTTATATCGATTATCAATATTTTGCTCTTATTCCTATATTAATTTATTATATTTTTGTAATATGCATTTTGTCTTGATATTTTAAAAAGGGCTTTAAGTAATACAATTTCTACATATTTGAATAAGACGAATATTTCAAATTTTTAAATAAACATTTTTAATCAAAAACCACCATTGATCATTGATATATTGTATTATTTGTAATACTATATAATAAATATTAACAGTATTCGTTCTTGATGAATGATGCAAACAAGTATTTCTTCTGGTGGTTGGTGTGTGTATGTACATGATTGTACTGGAATTTTTGTGTCTATATAATTGCTTTACATACAATATCTGAATACTGTTATGCCTAGTTGTATTTTATGAATGGACACTATTTTAATTCGAGCATATATTATTTGGACCTTCAGTGTCCTTGAATACTAAAGATATGTATATGGTTTTTCCTAGATTTTTACTTTTAGTTTGAAATATTTTGCGGTGTTGTATGATTAAACATTTTGATTTTTGATTATTTTTATAATGTTATGTTTTTTGTTTCACTACCTATATATTATATTTCATATAATTTAAATTTATACGCATAAATATGAAGGATTATTCATTCATTTTAATTGGCATAATTTACTATTATAATTGGTAATATACACAACATGTATTTACTAATATATATATATATATATATATATATATATAATTTTATATGTATAAATGCCCATTTAATGTAGAAAATGTTCTAATTAATGCGTCATTATATATATATATATAAATTATATTGTGTGAGAAAAGCAATGTATAAAGAGAACATGTGATTTCCCAACACATATTTCACATAATGGTGTAATTGAACCGTTTACATTTTGTATTAAATCAAACAATTGTGATTCAATGTAATGTTGTGTAATTTAAAATTACATGTTATATTCATAACTGCGATTTGAGTAAAGCTTGTTGAAACGAGTGTATCATAAAACGATTGAAATAAATATTATTGTTAGAATTGTTTGCTATATTAATTCTATATACTTTGTACAGGATGGATTTTGTTAAAAAGTAGTTATGACTTTATGATAAATGATTTTGACTATTTATAATTAATGACCAATCTAAAGGCAAATATATATATAAATATTTGCTTTTAGAGTTTAGATGGAAAAATTTGAAATTTCATTATAATCTTATGTAATATGAAAAAAGCTATTCTTGTTTGATATGTACAAATTATGTATTTTGTAATAACGCATATGCTTTTCGTTCTTATTTCTCATTATATCGATGTATTATAATATTATATATAGGTATCTATATATTTCTGTATAGGTATATTAAATTTCGTTTTAACGCACCAATTTTTAATTCTATTAGTGTAGTTCACATTTTACAATTTTTAATATATATTGTTTTAGTAATATATTTATATATATTGTTTTATTTACTGTAAACAGTAAATCTTCACGAATTTACAAAATCTTTTAGTTTTTTGGAACGTAAATTTTTAATATACTTTTATATCCTAATTTTTTCCGAATTCAAACATTAGCTTGGTCTCATTAAATCTATATATATATATATTTATATACGTACAATCACATAAAAATATACATGTGGTCGTGCACGCACATCCGGTTTGGGACCACGCTCGTTTTGCTATTAAGGTATTGGACCGGTTCGGTTCGACGACGGCGGAATCTGCGGCCACAGTTTTCGTCAGTCATGGACGATAACGGTCTAGAGCCCGCCGTCGCCGCCAACTACCGCGACTGTGACGAGCTTCGTTTTGTACCTCAAGGCTTCAGACATCTCAACAAAGAGCCTTGGGTCGTGTTTAAAGATCGTGACGACGAGGGTGAGTAAAAATATATTACGTTGGCTTTTAATGAGGGTGAACGGTGGCGGTGGACTGCCTTCTCCATTAGTCTTGAATTCTCAAAGGGTTCGTCTCACGTATTTTCGAAAACGACATTGTAAGTGTTTTTTAGTAATATGATTTTTAAGTCAGATTATGTGACTATGATGGTGGTTCATCCATTGTATCCCACACTATATGTAAATTTAAGCGTGTCTGTTTCTTCCATTTTATCGACAATTAGTTTTATGTATAATATTGATTCGATATTCTTCTCTCGCATTTTTTTTGTCTTAGATTCTTACAATATTATAAATTATACATGAATAATATTTATAACATATTTATATGCTTTTTCGTTTGTTATTCCGTTGAAATTTTGTATAAAGCATTATAATATTAAGTTCTTTGGCTTCATTTGCATATAGATATTATTTTCAAAATTGTTTTGATATTAATTTATTGTTGCGAAATAACGTTATGTTGTGGTTATTATTTTATTTATATATGGATTTATGACTAATAAACGTGATAAAATATTGATGAAATATTAAGTATTATATTATATCATATATATCATATTATATGATTTATAATTGCTCTTATAAGTTTTAATCAAACTTTATATTGTAATATATAAATACAAGTATTATATTTTTTATATATTTATTACTGATAAGTAATCGTAATTATTTGTATAATATAAATTAATGAAGTTTGATGTTTATTTGAATAATAATATTCATTGTTCATTTTGTGCGTGTAAATTAATAATAGTATTAAAAAAGTCATTAAATGAGCTGAATTTATTTGTTGGCATTTGACATTATTTTTAAATCTCATTTTTGTTTAAATGAAATTTGTGTATAGGTATATTTTTTATAACTCGTATGTTAATTATTCACGTTTTAGCCATGAATTTATATGTATTTTATTTATTATGTTTACTCTAATCATATTATACCTTAATCATTTCATATTATACTATTGTACAAAGTGCAATAATAAACGATCATTTTAGTAATTAGTAAACCGCAAAGTTCATATTATATTTTCTTGTGTATGAAGAACTATTATTAGATGCTTACGTACATTATATGTATTTATTTATTATAGATTATTTTAATGAATATTATTTATATTTATACCCTAAGTCTTATTTTAAATATTTTATTTAGAAATAACTTTTACAACTATAGATAATATTTAACCATAAATTATACTAATATTTAATGGTATAAAAATATTAATTTAAACAATTTCTTATCCGACAGAATATAATTTTAGTATATGTTTGATTTGATAGATAAAAATTAATGAAATATTTTTATGTGTAAAATAATTGACGCGATCTTTATTGATGAGTATTTTGAATAATTTTCGTTAAATCAAATACAATTATCGGTTAAGTAGGTATTTAAATTAAAAAAGTTATTTATATACTAAAAACACATTTCGAATTAAATATATTGTATATTTAAATTCAAAGCATAATTCGTTATATAATGACACTGGATATGTACAGTATAAGTTTATGTTAGAGCATTGACCTATATTATGTCATTAAAACAATATAATATGAAATTATCTATATTTTTTCAATAAGTTTTTAGTTTCAGTTATGCTTAAATAAACACTTAAATTATTCGATTCGTTAATTATTATTTATTACAATTAATTTACTGTACTTATAAATGATAGCAGATTTGAGAAGTTAACAAGGGGGAGTATAATGATTATTTTTTTAACATAATCTTAACTTATGGTTTAAACATTAAAACATAATGTTTTATTATCTATAAAGTTAAATTCATATAACTATTACGACTTATATAACTTAACTATTATAAGCATCACAATTTATCTGTATATACAATTAAAACTAAATATTATATATATTTCAATAATTATATCCTTATGGAAATATTTGTTTAAATACGTATATTAATTAAAGTTTTTGTTTAATATTTAAAAATAAACTATTTGTATTTCGATTAACCATCAAATTTTATATTGTACATAATTTTTATAACAAATGTTAAAAAAAACTACGTATGTTACCTAGATAGTAGAATTTTTGACGTGCTGCCCGATTTATAGAACTCTTATACGCACTAAGAAAATATTGTCATCAAAATTTCTATTTATAAAAAGTTTACTTAATAATTTAGTATTTTTAAATATCTATAATTTCATCCTGAATGTTATTGTTAAATTTTTATATTGTACCTATAATTAATGCGAGAACATTTCCATATTATCACAATACTTTTTTTTCTATATCTAATTAATTATAAACTATCATGAATGTCAAGTGTTTTATTACTTTTAAAGCTATAATATAATAATTATATATATACACATTTATACAACTAAATTACGACACGAATGGATATGGTATGATGATTTAATTACGTTATATGTGTATGCATGTTTCGAGGGATAATTAATAGTAAAAATGTTGTTAATGGTACAAATGTTTACATTTTACAAAGGTAATGCATTTTATCTTTAAGTTTTCGTGTAAATATATAACATAAATTATTGTTTTCTCCTACTAATGCAAAGATTCAATACATAATAGACATATTGGATGTGTTTTTGCAGACTTTCCAATTATAAGGGGTGTTTCATAAAAATAAAATTTAAATATTTTATATTAAATTGAGTAGTTTTCATATTACCTCAGTATAATTTAAAATAATATATACAATGATTTCTTTATTAAAGTTTATTACGAAAAATATCCTTTCTGAATAAACGCGTGTTACGTTTTACAAAGTATGTTTTTTGTTCAGTTATCAGGTGTGATGGAATTAGTTTCTTCTATAGAGTTTATAAATATATATTAAATTTGTTTATATATTAATTGTGACACAATGAGCCGACTAAAAATCACTGTATTTCCTCATCGATTTATTTTTAGTATATATAGTTTTTGTCCTAGCCTCAGTTGACGTCACACATCATAATTTAATACCCATCAGGTTTTAAACTGTCTGGATTTTCATATATATTATATATTTTACAAATTGGATGTTGTTTTTGTTTTTTAATCAATCGTATAAAGTATTTTAGACGAAATACTTTAGTATAAATATTAAGTTAATTTAATTTAATTTAATGATATGCTACATGCAGAATCACATAATAGATTCAGAGAATACATTTGCACTCGCACTCGCATACCATTTGTCTCGGCTACCATTCGTAAACAACATGAAATCTAATTACTTTCAACATACTGATTGATGTAGTAATGTGATAAGAATTTTAATAATATATATTTAAATTTTTCGTGAAATCTATTTTGATTCGACTTGTCTACTTTAGTCATTTTGTTATCATTACATCTTCAAAAATTGAGTGTTAAAAATTTTAAATTTGTTAAATTAATTTCGGAGGAATTTATGGAAAGCAAATTTAGAATGCGAGAAATTGGATCTCGAATAGTTTTAACGATAAATTTTAATTTTGATTTTTGACTTTTTATCGTGTCGTTAGATTGATCAGTATGTTAGGAATAAAAATTATCTAATTTACTGTGTTCCGTGTGTTAAATAAATACAAAAATACTGTTATCAATTCTTCCCCTCCCTCAATTAATATCTAAATTCAACCTTTATTTATCGTTCCCATCTTTTTCAATAACTCCTTGCCCGGTTCGCTGCGCAAAAATCGTTGGATCTTTATTAGAAACACTGCAGACGCGTAAGTGAAGAATAAAAACGCTACTCACTGTCGCCGTGCGCGCTCCAATCCCTTCGTTTCCTATTTATAAACGTGCGCCGCCGTATACACATATCATACAATAGGCAACGACAAAAAATAAAAAGTACAACTATACTATTTTGTTATTAAACTTAGATAGTGTATATCGGTACCTATACTACGTTGCGGTTTTTTCCTTCCACTGCCACCATGTACGACGTGACACGACATAATGACGACGATTTAACGATTTTGTACGACCTCTTCGTATTACTATGCTACACCCCTTAATAAATGTGCAGTACTTACACTCGCGAATATGTGACGCGCACAGTATTAAGTAATAATAATAATTATCTCGCGTTCTCGAAGTAGTTTTTTACTCGTTTTTCCCTCCTTCGTACATCTGATATATATGCGTGGATATGTTCGTTTCGACCGCATTTATGGTTGGTGCGAATCGGATCGTTATCGTTGTCGCGTTCAAAACGTCAGCTACAATATTCTCGCGGACTACGTAACGACAATATATGTATATATTGTATCTTATACTTTTCACGTTTAGCTTTGTGTGTTTTATAGTCATTTTCCAAAAACAAAAATCCGATTCCTTCGTCGTGTACATTTTAGCAGCAGTGTGTTTATTCGTAATAGTAACAATAATAATAATTTTTGTAAAGTATGTTGTCCAGACGGTTGTCGTTATTCGAGCGACAAGAGTTCATAATGATTGGTGAGTTCGCAAACATTTTATATATATACTCATAATTATTTTTGACCTTGAAAAACCACGTATTTCGTTTTAATTGACAAAATTATAAAATCTTGTGTATGTATGTGTGTGTGTGTGTGTGTGTGTGGTATTGATGCTGCGTTTATACTACTTTCCTATAATTATATAAATTATAATGTTATATAAAAAGCCGTGCCCTCTGAACGTTAAAATATAACCTCTACTGAAACTATCATGGTGACGCGTGTTATACGTTCGACGGGTCATACAATGCAGTTTAGCGTCAGATTTGATCGATTCGGTATGGTTGTGAATGTAGACAGACGTTTTTTAAAATTTGTTTCCTTTTTTTCGCTACTCGTTTTCCATTTCTGTCGTTATGGTTGACAAATGTTTACACTGTGTGACGATCTATGGGCTCATCTGTCTGATACAATTTTTCACGAAAATATTTTTAGTTATTTCAGTTTATAATCGTTTATGTTTTTTTTTAAGATTATTTTTATTGATTTATTATTTGGATTAGTTAATTTTGAACAAAAAACGAAAAATCATTTTTATTTTGAGACATCACTTATTAGCTAGCATTTTTGTATTTTATCAATTTTTTTTATATCTAAAATTGTGTTTGAAGATTTATTTAAATATAGAGAATAAATGTTTTTAAAAGTTCTAAGCCTATACTGATAAGCGAAAAATTATGATTTTTGAATTTTTGAATAGAATAATATATCTGTATAGTTTTATATTATTTCAACATCTATAATATAAATATTTTTACACATAAAAATAGTAAATTTCAATTAATATAAATTAATATTGAATCCTCTGTAAGTGGTGGAAAACAGTATGTATTTTTTTTTTTGAAGAAAAATAGAAATATAATTTTTTTCAAAATAAAACGACTATGGTCATTTATTTATACACAATTAACGAATAAAAACCATTAGATTAAATATTTTGATAAATATAAATTTTCTTAAAAATGTACAATTATATTCATAGGTTTTTATTAAAAATGAAAAACATATACACGTAGTTGTTGAAAATATAGGATGGGAGTAAACATATATTCAAATCATGATAAAATACAGAATGGAATGTACAAAAAATTTTGAAAAGTTATTTATATTTATTCCGATATGGTCTGGGATTAGTGGACATATACATTCTATTGATAATGAAAATAAAATCGAAATCGAGGTGTAATCTCTATATAAATCACTATTTTGCATTGGAACGGAAATTATGTTATTGAAGTTCGACGTGTGCACAGGACACGTGCGCATGCACGCACTTCCTTTTATATTGATAGTTTGATGTAATCGTTATAACATGCACATTTATATACTATATATATATAACGCGTTAACAAGATGTTTTATATTACGCACGTTCAATAAATAAAACAAAAAGTGGCGTGGATTTTTCAATGTGTGAATTACGTTACTTTTAGCTTTGAAACTTTTCCACTGTATAATAATAATTTATGATTCCTATACTCAGGGTTAGATTAGAGAACTTTTTTAACACCCAGGGAAAATAATAAAATATGCTTATTTAAAAATGTTTAATATGATTAAGAGTGAAAATAATATTAAAATCAGAATTTGGAAGTTATAGTACTTAGAAAATTTATATGGAGCTGACGATGTATCTTCTACTGCTATACAATATAGTATTGAGATAATTAAACATATAATATATGTATGTATTTAATCTAATGAAAAAACAAACATTTATAATGTTAAGAAATAAAAAAAAAATCTATCTAAAAGCATTTTTTATATTTGACTGAAAAACTCATTCCTTCTAAAAATACCCTAAATTTATCTATATTTAGATTTAAACTCAGAAAAAAGTATTTTGATTAGCGGATAGTAAAATTTGAGCATTTCTTAAATTTGATTTACATTTAAATATTTTTTGCATATGTATTCTGCTATTAATTTGTTGAAATAATTAATGTTACATATTTATATAAATTTATAATTAATAAAATATTATTGTAAACAGAGGATGCCACCATATACTCTGTATACCTTCTGGTTTCATTTATGATGTGATTATTAATCGAGCAGATTTATATGATAAGACTGAAAATTTTTTTGCCAGTCAGATTACTTAAATAGATAAATTGGAAAAAATTCGTACTCATTATATATAACGTTTATATATAAATGACGGTAAGCTGATTAAAATTTATTAATGTTATATACATACATATTTAATATGTATGTATTGAATGTAATTAAATATGTATTGTATGTATGACCATATATTAATATGGTCTGTATTGTGTATAAATCTATAATCATAAATAAAATGTTTAAAAATGATTATACGCGTAATAAAGTAATAAAATAATAAAGTAATAATGTCTCGTTTTTAAATGTTTTTATGTATAGTGCAGTAATTATAGTTGTTTTACCTTGACACACGCGGTTATATATAAACTTAAACTCAACAAATATAATTTTCGGATCATTTATATATGTATTATATACAGTGTCAATACTATTTTTATGTGGAAATGCGCCTTGGAATATTATTATTACTAATTAGAGTTTAAATGTTTATGCGTTTAAAAATACTTAAATATACATTTAAACTGTAAATAATATATTAAAATGTATAAATTCAATTTGGTGTCATAATAAGAATTTATTAACATACATTTCAATAATTTAGTATACATTCTAGTTATATAGGAATTCGTGAAATATTTACAACATAATTAAAATACATTTTATTTTTTCTTAATTTGTATACTTGTTCCAATCGCAGTAAATTGTAAGAAATTGTCACACAGCAAAAAAAAGTATATTTGTATGCCAAATATATTTATTATAATAATACGTTTCAAATGTGACCTTGAAATGATAAGTATAATAAATATATACGAATTTATAGATAAGATAAACATTGGAAAATATACAAAATCAATGTGTAAAAAATTATTTAAAACTAAAACCATACATATTTCAATATCAATAATTGTTATGTTATATGTTATTTAAATATAACAATAACCATATATAACTATATTATATAAGAATAACTTAAATGTATACTAAATGTTTATGCTAAAGTAATAAATAATAATCACGATTCATTAAAACGCCAAAGAATGTACATATATAAATGTATGTGTAAGTGTATTAACCTTTTTAATTTTGTATTAAATAAAATTGTACGACGGTTATATTATGTCTATATAGGATCCAGCGATACACTGTATGCATTATGCAACCCTGCCCTTTATTTTATCGTGCGTTATGAGAAGTTTTTCATTAACAATTATATATATATTCTATCTAATTGTCTGACGAATAAACTTATATGGTTTGGTCATATTATGAGGAGAGAAGATTTGGAAGCAGTAAAAACAGTTATGGAATTAAGTGTGGAAGAAAGAAGAAGACGGGGAAGACCAAAGAAGAAGTGGTTGAATATGATTGAGGAGGATATGAGGACTGGTGGTGTGTGCGTGGAGGATGTGGGAAATCAGTCCAAATGGAGGTTTAGGACGAAGATAGCCGACCCCAAATAGATGGGATAAAGGCAGGGGAGATGTTGATGATATTCTATCTAATTGTCTCCCACGTTTCTATATAAGTTATATATTATATATTACAACTTAATAATTTCTTTTAATAATTATAAATAATTTAGAATATTGGTGTATATAGAGTTCAATATAAAGTAATTAAAAATGTTTTCATTATTTCGTGGAAAACACCACAAAGAATATTTTAAGTTTTAAAGTATTAATTTCAGGATGAAATAATGTAATTATTTTTAATACAAATTTTTATTAATTACTAGTCACTCGAATTTTGTTTATTATGAATATTTAAAATTTAAAAAACCGCATTTTCTATATCGAATGTGTTACATTACCGTCTTATCGTCGAATTACAATACGACGTAAATTGCGGTATACACGTAATTTATATTATATCAAAGTTTACAGCGAGGTTTATTCGTGTCTGATAATATCAAATTCAACAATTAATATTATTAATATCTAAATCTTTTTTATGCATATATAATCGCTTTATATTTTACTACATTGTTAATAACAATTTGTATAGTCGTATAAAACTTTTGGTCTCCGCGGTTGGTTTTAATACTTTTTTAAAAATTAAATATTTTTGTGGATCCTTTTAAGTTTTACATTATATACTTATAAAGATAGATATTAAAATATGCTCGCAACGAATAATATGGTATAATAAATAGAAATATAGTTAAATAATTTAAGAATATTTTAAATCTATTATAATAATATATAAATCTAAATATTTATATATTATTTGAAAAAAAAAGTACTGATATTTTTATTTACCTTGTGTTTATTATGTATAATATTATTATTAGGTAAAATTCATCTCAAAATCCAAAAATGCATTGAAAAAGTAAAAGTAAAGTTTTTGTTTTCATTTAATATTTCGTGTTAAAATATGTCTATAAATACTCAGTTATTTGTACATTTATATTTAGGCATATATAAAATAATAATTTTACTTGAAATCCTAACATGCCAATGGAATTTGTCTTGATCCCATTTTTCGTCTGCTGCAGTTAAATTTTATAATTTTGTATACGCGCACTACCTGTGGTAATATAATTTTAATTCAACTTTTTTCTAGGCGAACGTCTTAACTATGTCAATACGCCGCACGTCATTGCTATGGTTGGGTTGCCAGCACGGGGTAAAACTTACATTTCAAAAAAACTCTCTCGATACTTGAACTGGATTGGTATTAATACCAAAGGTAAACTATATATAGATACACAGTTAATTATTATAATATACAAGGTCTTTGAAAAAAAAAACTATTATACCGTTAGTACCGATTTCCGTATAGCACAAATGTTCTAATTTTTAAGTTCGACGAGACTTAGGTAGAAAATTGTATGTATTTGATACTTTTTTAACAAGTTATTTGATTTTCTCAATAGTTTTCTTAAGCATGTAAAAACCTTACTAAAAAGTTGCAAAAAACTTGTACAGTTATAGACACATACGGTTATCATCCAAAATTTGTTTTATTGTAATATGTTTAAAATTAATATTTTGAAACTCTAAATTTTTGCCAATTATTTATTTTAAAATAATCATATATAAACATTTTTTAAAAATACATACGATTAGTTTTGAGCTAATTTGAACGTTTTAATAGTTTTTAGGTTTTTTATATTAAAAAATTGTTTTATTCAATTTAATTCAAAGTTTAATAAATAATATTTTAATAATTTACTAGAGTCATTTAGAATTGTTTTTAGAATACAACAATTTATTATTGCTTCTTAATTAAAAATAATATTACAACTCAAATTTCTGTTTGCGTTTCATTTAAATCAACATCTCTAACACTAATTTCTCTTTTTAAATTGTGGATTTTTAAATTTTTAACATATTGAGTGCGTTAAAAAATGAATAGCACCACTAAAAAATGAAAAGTTCTATCCTAATTTCATTTACGCCTATATATATTTTTTATAAGAATGTCAAAATTTATAAATAATAAAATTATTACATTCCATCACATCAAATTTTTGATAAAATTGATAAAATGACAGATAAGATTGTGCGAATGAATGTAATATATGAAATTAGGTTGAATTTTTTACTCGTTTATGTGATGGTTTAAGTTTTTTAATGTGTTTGAAATGTAACCTGAAAACAAAATTTATAATCCAAAAAAAATTAAAAACTTTTTTGAATATCTTGTATAATAGTTGGTTGACTGCAATTTTAGTCAATATTAATATATGTTTGATTATTTATATTGTTTTGAATTTTGTAGTGTTCAATCTCGGAGAATATCGTCGCCACGCTACCACAGCTTACAAGAGTCACGAGTTTTTTCGTCCGGACAACAAAGAAGCGATGGCTATCCGAACCCAGTGTGCCATTGATGCACTTGACGATGTTTGCACTTGGTTGGACAATGGTGGAGAAGTCGCTGTAAGTATGCTTCTGATGCAATGGTTGTGAACATTTTTTTCTAAATTGCGGAAATCTGCAATAGGTTCATATTCATTTTACATGGTGCCTTTTTTTAACATAAGCCAAAAATTATTTAGTAAATTCTAAAAATAAATTATTTTTTGGTGTCTTTTATTCATTGTTAAATAATTTAAGGAATATGTATAGATTATGTTTAAAATTATATTCACACCTGTGTACCTTAAACAAATGTAAACTTTTGATTTTTGAAATAATTCATATTTTTTACATTATCTTATAGAACTAAAGTAAATAATTAAATTTTTCATTTTTGTATTTTCAATATTTTGTTTATGAATAATTATTAATTAAATATTTGATATTTGATAGTGGTTATTTTTACCTTGATTAGAAGGAATATCTAACTATCAGTCTTAAGCATTTCTGATAAAATATTTTTAAGTGGGTACATTTTAAATATTTATTACAAAAGATCATAATATTAATATACTTATATTTCCATTGCTATGAATATGTATAGAGCTTTATTTATAGTAAAAAAGTTACCTTATTTTGATGGTATTGCCCTTGATTTTCCAAAATTATTTTGATGTGATTAGTATCTTATCAAGATATTTTATTAATGTTATGGATGATTGATGGTTTCAGGTGTTTGATGCTACCAACTCGACCATTGAACGTCGGCAATTAATATTGGATATTGTCGTTAAAAAACGAGGGTTCAAATTGTTTTTTGTTGAATCAGTATGTGATGATCCAAAAATCGTTGAACAAAATATTATGGTAATGTGTATAATATCGCGATTTAAAATATCGTCATTTCTCAATTAATTTATAAATCAAAATTGTACACTTTTAACATTATCCATATGTGCAAATAGAATCGTAAAATATAGTTATGTAAATATGTTTATATTGTCATATTAAGTAATAAAAATAATTATAAATTGAATAGTTTTTTACAAAATATGTATAGATATTATGTATTAGACATTCTGATATATTTTTAAGTAATTAAAAAAATATTATATCTTATAATTTTGTTTTGAACGTGAAATATCAATTTTGTCTCCATTAGTTTAATAATTTAACAAATGTTTACTTATAAAATATGCAAATAATATGCATCAACAATAAATAATATGTCTTAAGTCTTCTGCAAATATTTACATTTATATGCAAAATAAAATAAAATTTTATCAATACATTTTGAAACGTCAACAATTTTTTAATTTTCTTGAATTGATAGTGCAGGAACACGCATTCAGTATAAAATTGCAAATTCATATGATTCCAGAGATAATATTATTTTCCACTAAATTAACAAAGGTCAATTCCATTTTCCATCAATTTAAAAATGGTTAATTACTTCTCCCATCAAATTTAACCACAATTATTTACAAAACATTTAGTTTCATTATTTTTAAAATTGTTCTTTTTGATAATTCATTTTAATTTAAATACGTATAATCATAAACATAACACATTATATTATAATAATTTTTTTAATTTGGATTATTCGTAACAAGTTGTTGCCATTTATTAAAAATTTAATATATTTTGTATAGATATTGCTTATTAAATAAATAGTTTATACTTTTATGAATTGATTAAAATAGAAAAAAAATAGTACAAAGAGTAAAAAATAGATAACAGTTTTTGTTATTCATAATACATATACAATACATAATGTTAGAAATGTAAGTAAAAATTAATAATTATTATTATTAATATTAAAATAATTAAGTTAAAAGTTTCGTAAATAATGGCAGATAATTGGTATAGTTTAAATAAAACACTTAAATGTTCAATTTTGGTTTTATTTATATTTTATTAAAAATTAAATGTTAAAAAATATTTTCTACATGCATTTTATTAATATGATTTTTATTTATATTTGTCATGTTAAAGGAAGTGAAAATCAACAGTCCAGACTATCAAAGTATGGGTGCAGATGTAGCTCTCCGGGATTTTTTGCAACGGATAGAACACTACCAAGAACGATATGAACCATTGGATGAACACACTGAGTCTGGATTGAGCTATATGAAGATATTCAACACTGGTGAAAAGGTGTTGGTACATAAGCATGAAGGCCACATACAAGCACGGATTGTGTATTATCTAATGAACATTCATATCATTCCAAGAACTATTTACCTGACAAGAGTGAGTGCCGCAGACAGAAAAAACAGTATTGTTAAATAATAATCAAAAACTATATTTTTGAATACATATATATATTTAATTTGATTGTCTTGTGACGTTTTATAGCATGGTGAAAGTGAGTGGAACAAGGAAGGAAAAATTGGTGGTGATTCTCAGTTGTCAACAAATGGTGTCAAGTATGCCATTGCTTTGGCCAATTACATAAAGGAGCAAAACATAAAAAATCTTCGAGTGTGGACATCATGGCATCATAGGACCATTCAAACCGCAAGTGGAGTTCAGGCTCCACAGGAACGATGGAAATCATTAAATGAAATTGACGCTGTAAGATAAAAAATGACCTATATGACTTTCTGCTACACAAACACTTCAACATTTCTGTCTTCCCTTAACCATCATTAAAAATTTGGTATTTTGACAAATACTTTTGTATATAAGAAATTATAACATAATTGTTTCAAATTATTTTGTATAAAGCACCTGTACTATATAATATTTATACACATGGTGTCTTTTATATATAAAAACACGTTATTAAATTAAAATGTTATAAATTATTAATTTTGTTAAAAAAACTAAAAAAAAAGAAACCTTAATTAAAATTAAAATTTTTAAACGTTAAACGTTTATAAATATAATTAATAAATGTATATAATTAATGGGTCATAAATGTCCAAAAAAGATATCTATAGGAATATTATGTAGCATATGATGTAAATACCTTTTTTAGTTTTCACCCATTTTTCTTAAATAATTATTGAATGTTGTTTTTTATTTTTGCTCCTATTATATATGTCTATATGTGTGTGTATATATAGGGCGTATGTGATGGTAAAACATACGAAGTGATCAAACGTGAGTATCCAGAGCAATTTGAAGCCAGAGACAAGGACAAGTTTGCTTACCGTTATCCAAGGGGTGAATCATACGAAGACCTGGTGGCCCGATTGGAACCAGTCATTATGGAACTGGAAAGACAGGGAAATGTTCTGGTGGTGAGCCATCAGGCTGTCCTCCGATGTCTGTTGGCATATTTCTTAGATAAAAATGCAGGTTTGAGAAAAACTTAAGATTTCTTTTAAGCTGAAAAACTTATGGTTTTTTGATTTTTATAGAAGAGTTACCATACTTGGAAGTGCCATTGCACTCGCTGATCAAACTCACTCCTGTGGCATATGGTTGTAAAATGGAGCAGATCAACTTTCCCATTGATGCTGTTAACACACATCGTCCAAAGCCTCATGTAAGTTGAGTATAAAACGAAAAAAAAATGATGTACACTTTATGGCTTAAAGCATGACATATTTTAAGGCCATAAGATTTTTTAATCCTATTATATACGTAATCATGTTTGTTTGGATTTGATATTTACAAGCAGTGTATGTAAATAAACAAAAACACATAACCTATTATATATTATGATTAGGGCCCAGATGTTATTGCCTTAAAAATAACCATTTTTAATTAGAAAACAAAATATACTCATAAAATTGTTGACGTACTGAAATTATGTTTATTTTTTAAATTGGTAATTATAATGAAATATTTGAATACATATTTATATTTAGGAGTATCATCTAAGAATTTAAAAAAAAATGCAAGTCATCAACCTCCGGGCTCGAATTATAACAAACATAAATTAATATTTTAGGTGAAAAAATTGTATACATTTGTATTTTTAAAAATTGTGTTCATTAAACTGTTTGATTTTTTGTGTTTTCTGTAAGAACATTTTTTTAAAAATAATTAGTAATGGAAGTACACAAAAAAGGTAATGTATGTTTTTCATTTAGTAATAACAATAATACTGTGTATTTTTTGCTTGTATAATTAGGAAAGTCAAATATATTTTAATTGCCAGTTCAATTAATATTTATAATATGCAATATATATTACACTCATTGCATTATTATAAGATGTAATAAATTTTATTATATTCCAATGTCCAAAATGTATAAATTGGACAAACAAATACCATCATTCAATTTCATTAAAAGTTAATTTAATACAGCATGTATATTCGTAATAATAAATTTTATTCGCCTTTATTTCAATTTACTTACAATATGATATTGAAACATTTTTTTAGAATGTCAAATTTTTTTTAGAAAAAACACTACTTTATAAGAACTAACAAAAATATATTTGTTGCAAATTCCAAATGATAATTAACTATGTTTCACTAGTTTTATGTCCTATTCGATTTTAAAAGTCTAATTCATTGTATCGAAAGTTTCATTGACGTATTCAAGTTTTGTTCAATATAATAATCTGTAGAAGTATAAGTGTTAACATTTTTTCAAAATTTGAATATATTATGATATATATATATATATATCTTTAAAATTGTTAATTTTACAAACATGCAAGCACTACCACACAAAATAACATATATAGATATAGATATATATTTATATATGTATATATGGATCAATAATGTGTTTGTACATTTAAACATTTGTCAATAAAACAAGTATTTTTGTGTAAATTATACAAAAACTTAATTTTTATAAAGTTTAAAAACTTTAATTTCGTTCAAACTGAAGATATTTGTTGTATATTGTTAACGTCATTTTTAAGTATATTCTATTATGCGTATATAAAGCAAAATATAATAATATATATATATATTATATTTTCACTCTCTTAATGTTCAAGTTTTAGAATGCTCAATAAAATACACACACACACACACATACACACACATATATATATATATTTATATGTGTGTATATGTGTGTGTTTACTATACGTTTGAATATTTTTTTCTAGAATTTACTTAAAATCCATCACACAGAAATATGTATTCCTAAAGTAAGTCTGAATATATTTTACACCATTTTTTTTTATGCCTGACATGAAAACATAAGTCCTTTATC
>JAIPRN010000818.1:0-64345 GCA_025469175.1 Geopemphigus sp. TES_GeoC_2020
AACAACAGCAATCGGTTTGGTCCGGTTCACATTGTCAAATTATAATTAAGTCTGGTCTAGTTTCGGTCTAAACAATAATCATCTAGTCCGGTCCAGTCCACAAAAACTTGGACCGTGCAGAGCACTACTATCGGAGCCGAGGAACGATGGCGTGTTCGTTCGCTTTATCGTCGGACGCGCCGATAGGTAAAAACGTTTACGCTATATTCCACGTATAATCACACAACGTTCGTTTCGATAATTTACACAAAACGCGTACCTGTCGCCTACACTCGTTTCAAATTATCAACACAAATATCATTCAGCGCGTACTGAACGACGATTCAATATTCGTGAACGGCTACTACTGTATAATGGTTAACGTACGGTCTATCGTTTTGTGTTATACGAGTGTTTACAACGGAATTATCGAAAGTGTATTTGATTCGTGCGTGTGTCTCGATATGATAAATTTACGTCAATTGTATTATGAAAATCTATTGGCGTAAGGGCGCGATGAAACCAAAATCGGAAACGATATATACAACGATAACGGACGAAACGCGCAATCTTGCTAGCAATCCGAATAATTAGCAGTGGACGAACATTGAGCGGGGTTGGGAAGGAATGGTCTTTGAAAATTATCGTCCCGTCAAATATATGAGAATTTACCGACGGAAAGCTTACAGATTTGTGGAGCGCAATTGATCTCGTTTCCAACGCACATCTTTTATGGCCAATTACTACGTCTGGCAATTCGATACCGGTTAACCTATTCGTTCGTGTAACGACCGTAATTCGCTTCCAATTTTATAAATGTTCGGGCTATTTCGAAAAATAACGAGAAAACAGAAAACAATCGGTTAATCTCTTTCGTAATGTTTAAGCTCGACAACGTCATAAAATCAACATTCGGTTATAATATTCATAAATCGTAACGAATTTTTAATCAATTTCATTAAGCGTAGTGTTTTTACGCCAAAAATATACCCATTATCTTTGTAATAATTTCGACGTACTTATGGAACGAATTTACTACAAAAATTTAATTCGATCGATTAAGAAAACTATCAAACTACAATATAACGCTTAATATTAAAGCGACAGATTTCACAAATACACCAAGAAGGCTATATTATTTTGGACGAAATAAATAAAGGGATGGATAGAAAACGTTAGTTAAAAATAAGCATCCCGCCGCATCTCAACTCTCAGTTCGACCAACGACAACTAATTTATAAACGTTGATATAAGAATTCACATGTAGGTATGCAACTATACCCCTGCGTAATTTGCAACTTTAAGAATTTTTTTGCGTGTCCTTTTACGAGGGCCAATTTTGTCTGAACAAATCGTGTTTTTACAGTTTCGTTAATAAAATGTTTCAAAAATTAAAACTTAAACTCGCGGTCAACGCGACAACAAACCCGACCGCCCGGAACGGAGCGATACGTGACCATGTACTGTGAATACGATACCACGTCGTTTGCTGATAATATTCGTGTCGTTTTCGATTTAACGTACAACGACGTTTCTAAATTGTGAAACATAAGGGCACGTTTATACAGAACGGCGCTCGTTTTATCGATTAAAACTAACTAAATGGACATTGACGAAGGTACGGAAGAATGCGAAAACCCTCGTGCCCCGGGTAAAGAGGCGACTTAAACCGCAACCCTAACGAATAACGTTAAAATGACGAATTCGAGTTAAGCATAGCGTGTTTCGCGTAAACGTTTCGTTTGTAGGAAAAATTACGGGACAATTGGAGGGCCCGTTTTTCCGTACGATGATCGGTAACCGCGTATACGTACTTTATCGTGCTGTTTAATGACGTCGGTCATATTATGGGCCGGTTCGTGATGGATTTCTGGATGGCCGTGCCCTTTGACTTTGTAAACGTTCGGTATGCCGTGCACCTAATGAATAAACACATACACACACGATCGCAGTCGTCGGCGCGGAAAACTTTTCAAAAATCGTCAAAGACGAGCGCGTTTTCGGTCAATACGAGTCGCGACCGGCTTACTAATTACTACATCGTGCCGCGTGGAATTACGCACGTGCGCGAACATAAAGCGTTCAAATTACGAGCGTGTAATCGTGTTCCCATCGCCGCTCGCCCAGTTAAGCGAAAAATACGCCTAAAATCGCTCTTCGATTGAAAACGACGTTTTTATTTCTAACATTATCTGAACACGAAAGGTACAAACGTTCAATCCGAACGTACTCGACCTTACGTATTTTTTCACCGTAATATCGTATAACGTTTATAAATAAAAAAAACAAAAACAAAATTCTCGACTTTACGAGAATCCTCATCACCCTCTGCTCCCCCCTCCCACCACATTCACAAATCACAATCGCGTAATTCCCGGATACTCGGTTACGCCGATAATTTTTCGCGTTACCACGTCGCGCGGTCGCCGTTCAGAAACACACTCCGGCAGGCACCGTCATTTTCCGCGTCGACGGCGCGTGTATGTTTCACGTGTATGTATTCGCGCGTTAACCGTAACGATTTACGATTGTGTAAATGATCGTATTACGCTTTTTACAATCCGTTCGCGCGTAGTACGAAACGACAACGAAATAAATAGATAACCCGACGGGGCGCGCCGCACGTGCGGTTCGGTGTACAAACGTAGTTAAAAAATCTCTTCATTCTCACCGGTTCCGCCGACGAAAATCCTTGTCGTATCATAGCTTCGTTTATTTCGCCCAGCTCTTCGGTCGAATGGAAATACCATACGTTTTTATAGTGGTCCACGTCATTCTCGCCGTGGTTCTAAACACCGGTAAATTTAACGCTAGTCGGTTATTATTCGAATCGTGTAAAAAAAAAAAACGCTTCGGAATACGGCCACGGCCAACCGTTCTTACGACGCGGAATTCGCTCCGATCGAACATTAGAGACGCGAGTAACGATAACGTTTACCGTGTCGACGTGTTTTGTAAAATTAAGTAATCTCGGCCATAAGATTTTCCCCGAGTATGCGTAATATTCCACGAAAAACAATATTTCGTCCCGATTTCGTTTCTGGCTGCACAAGTTTTCCCTGTAATACGTTGTGCGGTCGTACACTACTATGTATTATCCGTACACCGACTTGACGCTTCTTACGCGCTTTATTTGTTTATTAAGCGTAATAAATCGAATTTTCGAAATTATCGAACGATTCCCTAAAATTTTAGCGAATGACTTTTGAATCGTAACTACGCGTATTTTCGTAATCGTTTTATAATCGTTACAGAAAAAAATGAATACCCGTATATACGTATATTATTATTAGTATTAATTACGCTTACTAGAGTTCAAAACCTAAATTTTATAACCAAAAATCATAAACTATAGCCATCATACTCGACGACGAAGTTCCTCGACCAATTTAATTACATTACACAATCGGTTAAACGACCGTTTTCGCGTATTTGTTTCGTATTTGACGCGTAGTGCCGTACAAAGAGAACAAACACACGAACGAAACTACGTATTTAGAGTATGTTTTCGGGCGGTATATTTCAAAAAGGGTTTTCGCATACGGCAGCATTCGAATAATATATCGTGGGACCGGTAATTTATAATTTCGAGATAAGATGAAAAGGGAAAAACACAAAATGTAGATTATTATTTTTATGTTTTACTGAACAAATACGTTGAAGTTCGTACTTGTAATTCACGATATAAACCCCGTGGGCGACAGACATTCTCGTTTAAAATCGAAATGTTTTTAACGATACGACGGGTGCGTATAACGCGATTTTGGGAGATAGACAAAAACCGAAACAATTCGGTTTCGTAACGAAACAAAAAAAAAATATACGAGTATTTATACGCTCCGCTGGGACATTGTCGTCGTGCGCGAAATCGTTTCGTACATAAGATGATTGAATATTAATAGTTTACGCGAAAGTACGGTAATCTCGTCGAACATGTACTACCGCCGTGAAAGCTCAATGATTAAATTTATATCGTCCGTGCGTTGTCGTAGCCAGACAAAATCGTTTGTATCGAAAATCGTATACGACGCTTCTTTTTTCGTATTCGTCGGGGGAATGTTTTCCCATTTACTCGTGTCAAAATCGTAAACGTTCGCGTGAAACACGCCCCGGTACGCGATACAAAACACACCGACTCGACGAATCGATTACATTTCGTCGTTTGGACATTATTGATCGGACGTATAATAGGTATATCGCGCACCGAATGGTGTACGATACGCTAAACACTTATCGCGTATAAACAGTAATGCGCGGCTCGTATCTTTCGTCCCATTTTGTTTCTCTCTACCTAAAAAAATACGTCCGCCACCACCACATACAATACCCGTACTATAAGCGACGTCCTTTACAGAGGTAGTACCCAAGGAGGAATTCAAAAAATTAATTCCCTTAGCCGCGCCGAAAAAAATATCGTTTTTTTTCTTTTTATCGTCGACTTTTAGGAATATGCGCGATAATTAATTATTGTGTATATATATAATTTTAAACGAATTTTTTTGTTTTCGCGTTAAATAAACTAACGTTTAAACTCTACGCCGTGTACAATTCGTAAATTGTTTAAATAGTCCGTTTTCTCCGCGTTCCCGTTTCTTTTCCTCCCTCATATTTACCCGCAATCGTCAAAATACGCGCCGAATAAACGAATAATCGTGAAATAATTGTGTGTACCTTAAACGGTTAAAAAAAATAATACGCAGTGCCGCCGAAATAGGTAAAAGTTTCGCGTCGAACAATTTCGTATTTTGATTTAAATCACCGTGAACGTATTATTTACATATCTAGAACTTTGGCAACGCGTACAAATTCAAATTTCATTTAGCTCCTATATATATATATATCGTATACAATTATTTAGTTTTCGCTTTAATGTAGCTTTGTTAATACAACTATACAGAGCGCTCAAAAAGTTTGAAAAAACGATTTTCCACCTCTCTTTTTTCAAATTTTTCCATTCCGATTTTCGTTTCTTCGTATCGTTCGTAATGCGCATATTCGAATGTATTTTTCGATAATATATCCCCCGTATTTTACGAAATGGAAATACGAACTACCGCGTTTAAAAATCGACCGTTATTTTTAGAAAAATGTAATAAAAAATCGTTCGAAATTTTAATTTCCAAACGAAAATCTCGCGTATTAACCATATAATTCGCGAAACGTTACATTCGCTTACCGGGTGGTAAACAAAAAAAAAAGCAAAACGAAAAAACCAATCGATCGGTTTGAAACGACTGATTAAAAATTGAACGTTATCCTTTCGATTACCGTCCAGTTGCAAATGCATTGGGTTTAAGTCTTTTGGGGTTAAGACCAGATTACGCCGACGTTCGTTTTACTTCGTTTTGTTATTAAAGGTAGGACAGACGCTCCGAGACTTCTCGAGGAGAAATTAATTTTAGAATTCCCAGTATTAATACCAGAAATTTGTAACTATTCCTCTCCCTCTAGAAGGTAAATTATACATCTTACGGTGTATTGTTTAACGATATGCGTGGTGTTCATTGCGAACGTTTTTCTAACATTTAATGTACCTCGAACACGTCATAATATTTATTTTACCCGTCGTATATACCCATCGACTCTGGTACAAGGTACGTAACGCTTGGTTCGCTATTGTGCATCCCCAAAATACCATTTGGCGTATATTGTTAACGAATAAATGAACGTTTTAACGTTTTGAACAATCGTATCGATTATTCGAGTCAGTATGCGTAAATTGTTAAATCCACAAGTACGTTTATACGTCGTCGCCAGATTCGTACGTTTATTTACGAATTTCTGCTACGCCTCTACACCGAAATTAAAGACTAATGAAATACAAATGAATTTTGTTGTCGTTGAATACATTAGTTTGTATCGAATTGAATTAAACACTACCGAAATAATGTTCTTCAACAGTATTCGATCGATTAAAACGTATTAAACCGTTTAAATTCGAATCGCGCCACGCGAACGTCAAATATCTAAAAATGTACGTACACAACTTTATCAACGAAATTCAATTAAAAGCGAAATTGTTTAACGTACAATCATTATGGTTTGTTTTAATATTATCCCTATCACGAACACGGTTCATTAGCATAGAGTGCGATTCGGTGTAGGAATATCATGTAACCGCAAAGTCTAAACAAGTTTGTCCTAGAGGACATAAAAACCCGCCGTTTTTTTATTCTCGCTAAAAACAAAAAGTACCGTGCCCGCGAGTCGTGCCGACCGATTTGCGCGGCCTCGATTAAAATAAAGGAATTTAATTCGAAAATACGTACAAACCGACGGCAACGAAATCGGTTTACTCGGTATAACTTATAAAATACTCGTCGGTTTTTTATTTAATATTGTTCGCCTGGTTTTAACGCGAACTGTTGCTTTCGGTTTATTTACCAGGTGATGCCTAATACTTTATGGGTAACATAATATACGATTGACCTACAACCGTGTCGTTATTTTTATACAAATTTCGGTGGACTATGACGTAACACGTATAGATTTCTAACGGATATTATACACATTTTATTTAGACGCGACATTCGAAAACATATTTCGAAAATGTAGCGAGTACAAATTTCGACTTCCGTGACCGGCAGCCAGTATTGCGCGCCATTAACCTATAAGAACTCACACACCCCATTTAAAATACACAAACCGTAGTATACAACTAATTATCGCGTTTTTTTTTTTTGTTATTAATGGATACATACTTACATGGTGTGTTATTAGTTCGTAAGGATGGATCAAATAATTACCAATGACCAAACAATAGTATTCGAACACGTACAGTAATTGGAAAATTTCCTTCGTCACCATTTCTAAAAACGAACGTTTATGATAATATGTATAGCGCACGTGGATAACTATTTATTTGTTGTACACTTAAAAATAACGTTTTCGCGTCTTCCGTAATTATCGTTAAATGTTTAGAATTAATTGAAAGTGGCTTGCGTTTAAAAAAGAACACCCCGCCTCATTCGCTTATCAAAGTTAAAATACGTTTCGTTTCAAAAAAATTCGATAGTAACTATATTTCGATCGGAACCGAAAAATAAATTTGTATTTTTGGGAATGAACGTAATCGAACACATTTTGGTTTTGTTTTATTATACCAATAACGAGCAAAGAAAAAACGCACGAATCGTTTATTTTTCTTATTTTGCCTAAACGTCGATATTTAAATAAATACGAAATAAGTAGAGATTTTCAATCACTTGGTTATTAATTAGTTAGTTTAAAAATGATACGTATTTCATCACTCCGTTAGTGACATGTGAAAACGTTAAATAAAATGATATAATCGTTAAATCCAAACCCCAAATTTCAATTGACTACGTTCAAATTTCAATTTAAATTAGAATTTTTTTTTTTGATAAAATATTAACTCGGCCCGTGTGACGGGTAAAACAATTTTATAAATATTTCGTAAAATGTGACTCGCTATTATCGTATTAATAATGGACGTGATCAAATTTCTGAACGTACAAAATGTTTCATAGTTATTTTGTAAAGGATAATCTCAAAAACGTTGGGTAAATTGTTTTCTGTTTTGTTTTTTTTTTCTATCGAAAATCGATGGTCACTAAACGTTGTGTGAATGCGAAAAAACACGTCTGTATACCGCGACGATTGTATGTTTCGAGTACCGTTTAAATTTCATTTAAAAACAAAAATAGTCGCCGCGAATTTTTCCAACGAATATGATTTCGACGAAAAATTATTGGTATTCATTTTAAACGACCATTCGTTCGCAATTTACGAACCCGAAACAAAATAACAGATTGCGTCAACTTCGTGTCCGCTGCTAAACGATTATTTGTGTTTTCGTTACCAATTAGTAAAATTTAACGACTCCAAAAACATAATATATACCGTTTCGAATATTACGTCACAATTGTTACCGGCTCGATAATTAACGCGAGACAATATTACGTACGCGAATATCATTACGTAGACCAATAATAGCCACGTTCGCGCATATACAGGTCGTTTTGTTGACCCGACTACGATCACGGGCAACGTAAATTACGTTCATTCCAGAACGATTTTCGCGCGTATCGTTTTTATACTTTTTCCCTTTTTGGAAATTTCATATATTTTTCGATTTCTACGCCCCGTCCTCTGTTCGTTATATATAACTAAATCGAATTTAGGTTTCCCGACGGCCGTCTACAATTTTAATTAGACATTCGCGACGAACATATTTCTATAGGAAACGTTTCGGTTTCTGACGCCCGACGAATATTTCCCCCTAGTATTTATTCGCGCCCGAACCGCGGTAAAGCGGAGAGGTAGGAATGTAGTGAATATTGAAAAACGTGTCGTCTTCTAGACGCGTTTTATCGGAAATGTGTACGATTTGAGTACACGACGTACCGATGGCCCTATTATTCGAATTATGTTTTACGAGCTCACGAGGTGACGGAGAGCGATTTCGATCATTAGTGTTATCGTCACCGTAATAACGGGTATTACGATTATCACTGAACCACGCAAAAAGCAACTCCCGTCACCGACTATTTGGATAAGGAAAATATTTGTAGACCGACTATGGAGAAGATGAAAGCGTTCCCGTTCGTTTGTTCGAGTTCCGTGTAGACGATAATGTACGCGGAATGTGTACGGGCGATACGCGAACGTTCGTCAGTATTTCGTTCCGAAATTAGCTTCCCCCCGTACTTTCGACGGAAAATGATCGAGCGGTACGCTTGCAAACGTTTACAGTTTTTAATCGGTCGCGAAAAGGTCGAAAATCTCTCGTATGAGGTGTCGGTAATGGGGAGCGATATCGAAAACGGTCCGGGGAAATATTTGTCGAACGATCGAACAAAACGAGCCGGAAAGGGGCGGAATCGGCGGAACACAATATCGCTGATTCGTGATCAAACGCGTACCCTGTATACGGCTATTGTATAACCGTCTGTCTGTAGATATGTACACACGCGCGCGCGCGCGCAAAGTAAACCAATAAACGTTTTCTAATTTTAAGCGCGACAACAGTGGAATTCGGGTTACTCGTCGTCGTATATTTGCGCATTTAAAACCGTCGAATACCATCCCCGTCACTGTACCGTTCGAAACCTATATACGTGTATATATATATATGTATTGATATTAGGAAAACTTAACGATTCTCGCTATTTAAACACACATATTACATTTGGGACGTCGTCGTAGCGTATACGTTAAATACATATACGTGCGTGTGTGTATGTGTAATGTATACACTAGGGTCCCTTTTAAGCCCTTACTTTTTAATTTAAAAAGTAACGTAACGTATCAAAAAGTACTCCGAGAAACGAAAAAATAACTTTATTTTTTTATGTTTCGACGTTAGTTTTATTACTGTTGTAAAAACAACTTTGCCCGACGCCGCGTTAAAAATCGAGAAGTCTTTTAACACGCGAGTTTTTCAACGCGCGTACACGCGCTCGAAACATATACAAATTATTTTAGGCGTAGTAACGTACGAAACGCGATAAAGAAAATGATATAACCGCCGTCCGCGTATCCCGTCGTATTACGTTCGCCGTTTTATTATTTATAAACGCGTATAATTGTTTTCACGGATTGTCTACCGGCCACAGTCCGATTGCCGCGCGTGTCCCGTATTTCCACTATTATTTTATTATTATTCGCTATTTTCACATTTATTTAACAATAAAACACGGTATTATCTAATTACGTCGGGTTTTTTTCGTTTATAAACTACCCGACGTATTCCGTAGGAACCCAACACGTATACATATCACTGCGGCGTTACGGAACGAAAAACGTACACGGGCTTAAATATTTTTATCACGATTATCCGCGAAGGTTTCAAACGCGTTTCGTATCGACACATATTCGGTTCGTTACCAAAAGCCGTTCGAGCGTTATTTACGAAACCAGTTGCCCGTATCGCCCCGTACGTGGCCCCACTCGTCGGGCGAACGTTTTTGCCCTTTAAACGGCGGCCTATAATATTATAAAAAAGCTCGCCCGTATCTTTACGGAAAACTACGAATATACTACTCTATGGATCGTCACTATATTGATCGGGAAAGACGTTCAGTTATCACCGGGCTTACTAAAGTGGTTCCCGATATATCTGTTGCGACAACGCACCTGCCCGTTTCTGAAATTTGAACGCTCGTTACAGGGAAAATATTTCGGGGAACGTCGAAAATCGATACGCGTAGTCCGCGAGGAGTCGTAATTAAAACCGTAAGTCGTTGTCGCGATATTTAGTAATTACTCGCGTATAACAAGCGCGGGAGACGGGAATAAAAATACACGATTCACGAACAAATATCGAACGAAATTTTCTAAAAATGTTTACTCGCGTAGTAACCGTGTTTTCCACGCGTGGCTCGCGGACTCGTGATTAAGAAATCAACGTACACACAACGAAATGCCGGACGGCCGTATTCGTAATAAGGTAAATCGTTGATTTTGGTTTTTCGTATTTTCCGACGCACATTTCATCACGATCGTGGCCATTGTATATTTAGTCGTTGCGGAATCTTTTTCGATATTCTAAACGGCTGAATCGTATTATTCGTGGCCATAACAATAACCGTTAATGCCCTACGGTAATCGAATACGTTATATTTTTATCAAAAATGCACACCGAGTCGGATCGCGTGACAACGTATCATAAAACTTTCAAATCTTTACGCCCGTGTCAATCATTTACTCGTACCGCCCATGTTTCCATGTGAGACGTGCATTTCGACGAATTCCCCCGGACATTATACTCCCACGAACGGAATTGCGTTCCACGCTCGAAACAATAACACCCGCGTCGCAACTGGTGGTTTTCAAATATTCGTCGTTGTTCAAAATTGACGCGGAAACGTTCTTAATGTATGTTGCGGCCGATATTCGAGTAAAAGTCGCGCGTTCTAAACGCGAAATCGACCGTTACGTATCAAATTTAATTAAAAATCGCCCGCTTTTCCGATCCGTATCCCGTTGCCTTCCTAATTAAAAACCGCGTGTTCATTCAACACGCTCATTCGCCGATTTTCATTATTAATACATGTACGACGCCGCGTATTAACATTTCGTAAACATAAATAACATGTATCGCGGACCGTGCAGACTTGGGGATAATAAAACGGCGTGACGCGCGACTAGAAAATTAATCGATCGAAAATTAATTGCGAAAACCACGCCGGGTAGGTAACGGGGGAAATAAATAAACGCATTTTTGGCAACATCGCGAAACGAGCGTCGTGTGAAAAACGTGTCACGAAATTCGAGCTTAATTTACGGCCTAAACCGTAAACCTGAACACGAAAATAGTACGTTCGATACCCGGGGTCGAATAATCTGCGATATTATATTTATAAAAAGTAAATCGAGTAAAGTAACGACAATGTTTAGAAAGAGTCGGACGGTGAAGATATTGTTTTCCTTTATTTTCTCGTTAGTTAATTCGGTACCGAGTACGTTGGATTCCGTGAACGTAACCGCGCGTTAATCAATTTGTATGGCGTTTCCCTGTTATCGATACGAAAACGTTAACAAATTTACCTCTTCGGCCCGCCGTAATACTACCGCCGATCGATAAACGGTCTATGCGCGGTGGTACACCTTTTGTTACGAAAACAGTTTTAATCAAACCTCGGCGGATAATCGACGGGTCGTAACGAAAACAAATGTTTTATAAAACGCATCGTCCCCATTTGCTACTATATCGTAATAGAACACTAAAAAAATACGCCGCGTATAACTCGACGATCGTACGGCGGCGATCCGCTAAAGCGATTAAAATATCGAATAAACGCACGAATTACCGATATTGTTGATTTCGAACGAAACTGGAGCAAATCGGAAATATTTACGTTTGTCCCCTATCAGTAGTTCTAGACTGAGGATATTTTTTTACTCTCCCCTCCCCCCCACCGTTCGTTAATTTCGTTTTATGCTCTCTCACGATACGTATCGGTTGGGCAGGTGATCGCCCCCTACGCGATATTAAGTAAATAAATACGGGCGGTTATCGGGGCGCTAACTAAATATTTTATCGTATTTTACGCGGCCGTTTGTACGATTATTATTTGTTCGTAACGGCGCGCGTATCGATTGCCACCGCCGAATGTGCATAAGCAATCGTACTTCCGACCCGATAAGTGTTCGGGAGGAAACCAATAATTTGTGGAATATCGTACAAACGACGGTGCGCGCGCGATATATTCAACCGCAGGACGGTTCTCGTTTGACAATACGTTACGCGAAACGCGAACGTACGTCGCAACGATGTCGAATTTCATATACGCGGTATAGAGCGGTCGACAAATGATTTTACGCAAATGTCGTTTACGCGACGGGCATAAAACGGTTCACATAACGTTGAAAACGGGTAAATTGTATCCAACCGCCGTATTATATAAATATATTATAATAAAACGCGGGTAAATTGGTCGCGGTAAAACGAGCGAATTGTGTGAAATAGTCGCGGGCTATTATTTACCCCCTCCCCCCCAACCGCGGATAAAATGTAAACTTTTATAGGCTGTACGACTAATTACACCCACACGCGATCGTGACGGTAAATAATTTCCCGGGTCCGCGGGAATTTCGATATAAAACGATCCATATACGCGTAGAACGACCGATAATTGGAAATCGGGCGCTAAATATGTAGTTTTGTTCTGTCGACACTGTTTGAAATTACCAAGTCCCGACCCACACACGCCTCTAACGGAATCCCGCGTCCTCGGAATTATTTTCGTTAATTCGAATAACGGGGACATTATTATTATTTTTGCCGCTTCCGTTGATGTAATCGACGCACGAACGTCCTCGAAATAAGTGCGTAATTGTTTTTATACAAAATCCGGATTCGATAATTTCGATGAAAAGACCGAACTTTCGGGAACGTACGCTATTACGCCGGTAATTGTGTCGACCGCAAATACTTCGTATTCGCCGCCAAACTGATTGCCCTAAATGGAAAGAACATTTTTCAAATGTGGATAAATAAGTCGCGCGACCTTTTCGTTACGAGCAAATCCGGATTATTATTTAATACGATACGGTACTTCGTACACGTGACAATTAGTCACTTCTACTTTACCGGTTACCTAAAAATAATCGAATATATTCGATTACGAAAAGTATACGTAATTCGTTCCTAAAAAACACAAAATTTTTATTTTAACGTCGAAGTCGTAATATTCTAAGTGTATTGGGAGTGGGCATTACATCGAAGGCGTGCACGCAAACCATCGTATTAAACGTAAAAAAAAACATGGCCACTGATTCACTTAAAAAATAGTGGACGGAGGCCTATAAAAAAAATCCTTGTCCATATTTTTGTCATATAAGAACTAATCTTCGTATACTTCGCGACTTATTTACACGCAATAGCGAAACCTCGTATTTTTTTTCTCGTCGACGCTATATTTGTCGCACCAAAAAGACGTCATAAATCGTATTTTTCCGCTATTGTTTATTCTTATGGCGGCGTCGCTTTTCTCCAAATCCACTTTTGACATTTTAATCGTTAACGACGTACATTACACGTTCAACCTTTCGTTTCGATCTCGTGATTTCGACCAATCCCACGAATTATTACTATCATAAAACTTTAGAGGTCATTAACTTAATATATTAATTCGATTAAACGTTTGAAGTTGGTATATATATATATATATATAATCGATTAACTATTTTACGCTCTGTCAATAACAATATATTAGTCCGTTGTTTTTGTATCGTAACAATTTCGTTACGCGAGAATCGTTTCGGTGTTATATTAAGCGGACCGACCGACGCGGTACGAATAACAACATTTTCGACACGGTTTTTATATTTGATATTTAATTAAATCGGTCGCACCGCTCTCATTAATGGATGGGTGAGCCAAATCGAACTTGTGCGTTGGAGCCTAATCGAATTTTATTCTTACGTTTATACGGTGGCTTCTTCAAAATTGACATTCTATACGTTACATTATAATACGTAACGTGTAATGATATTGTCGAGCGCCGTACAAGCGCAATTGAAATAACATACTCCTGTGGTAAACGTAATGCTTAAAGCAAAAACGATAATATATTTCCGCAAAATGTCTCGGACGAAAAATCAGAAACATTTTCAGTAACGTCCGAATTTTTCCTTTTAACTAATACAAATTGAAATACTTTATTAATATTAACTACGTTGTAGATCATTGATTGGCTAAGTCGGAATTTAAAAGGTCGCTTGAATCATGGCTAAATTGTTAGTACAAAATATATGTATACACACACACACACACACATATAATATATATATTCGTTAGTAATTAATGTCGACGTTTATTGATAACACGAGAAATCCCGACTTAGATGCAAACCGTTCTAATATAGAGCCACTATACTTTTCATCTCCCTGGACCGATTGATTCCCGACCCGCCTGTGAACATTTTATATGTCGTGTAGTTCGAACGAAACCAGTCTATGAATATCGAACTACTTGCAATTATCGCGACGGGGTGTCATTTAAAATTTCGTTTTCGAATTTCGGAAACATAAATAACACACAAACAAAATTAATAGTCAGAATAATTGATTGTTTTTCTTTTACGACGATTTCGATTATTCTTAAAGCTCGTACACCTATAGAATCTATACGCCAACTATACCGTTCCAACATAGCATTAATGTACAAGACGAATAGTAACAATATTAGTAACAATTCATAATTAATACTATAATTAAATATAATTAAAAAAAATATTAATTAATAATAACATAGTCGCGCGAGAATCGAAACGTTTTTATTTATCTCAGGCAATATTAGATAGATAATATGATGTAATAGGTATGTATGTCCGGTCGATGTTTTCATAACGAATAATTTTATATAAATTACCTAAAGAAGAAATAATTTCACGAAATTTCTCTAAAGGCGTCTCGTTACGTTACTAATATAACGGTACTATATATTTATGAATGTAACTAGGCTTTTTTGAACCTAGAAAAATATCGCTATAAATACGACTTTTTGTAAATATTTACGTGCGAACGGTTTAATCAAATCAATTATTTAACGAGATTAGTACGAGTAATGTAAAATGGTTTTCTTTTTTGATTTTCAACACTGGCGAATAATTAGAACTCGAAATTCGCGACCATTGATCAAGGAACGATTCCAAATGAAATACCATTATAATCGTAACTCTATTAATATAACGCTACGGTTACGTAATCGGAAACTGTTTTAAATAAACCCTCTTGGTTATCCATTATGGTATCAGGCACTTGTGGAATATATTCAGCTATATCGATTTCACCAATGAGAAAATGACGTGTTATTATATATACACACGTGCACATATATATATATATATATATATATATATATAATTCTTTATTTTTAATTTTACTCTAGTCGCGTTATCCTTCCAGGCGAAATGAAATGCCCGTCATACTATTAATACCATACCCACCGACCTCCATTGTATGTCATCCGAAACTGTGAATAAATATTTTTAAACAAGCGTGACCCATATTTCTCCCACGTCTACAACGTAATAATATAATAGTGGCAAATCCGTATACTAAAATCTAATTGATATATTTGTATCGTGGCGACGGTACATATGTAATTGCTGAAAGAAAACTTTTACTTGCGTTTTTGAGCTATTGAATTTTTATGCGTTTATTGGCAAATATCGATCGTTTCGAACCATTCGGAAAAACAAAATTTGATTTGCGTACGAATCACAAAATGTTAAAAAGTCGACGGACGAGTGTCCATCCAATAAGGCTCGACTTGCAATTGCGACGTATTATTTTGTAGATGTATCTAATTATTTTGGTATAATCAAAACATAAAGCGTTTTCTTAATTTCCCTTTTTCAAACTGGCTTTACACTTGTATACCGAGTGAGCTATACCTTATAAAATTTATTACGTTTTTTACGAAACCATAATAACTCGTAAAATAAAATATTAATATATATATATATATATGGACATTTTTACGACAATTATTGTTACTACTATGTGCAATGACTTGAACCATATACTCGTTCCGTGGCGTAAATATAATTGCTTATTAATCGCACGTATAACTATAAAATTAGACTTTATGTCTTATTTATCGCGGTAATTATAATTATAAATTATAATAATACGCTTAAGTTTCGATCGGTATTGTTATTGGTAAAAATTGTAATATTTCAAAGAAATACGTAATATTTGTATTGGAATTATTCTAATATAAAAACAATTTTACTCTCAAACTTGGCTCACTTCACGTATAATTCCTCAGTTACGAGGTATTACATTTTTAAAACGTTTATTACCGATTGTACAATATTTATTCTTTACACAGAACGAATCGCAATATGTAACGAGTTTTATTTAATATACATTAGGTTTTTCAAATTACCGTAAATAAATTGCAGACTATAGCGAATTAAATTTACCGTTAGTTGTTCGTTTTGAAAAAGAACCGTAGCGATTATAAGAAAATATTCGTACATAAAGGAACCATATACGTTTATATAATAGTAAAATCGATTTTTCTCGTACGGTTTTCCGAAAATAGAGTTTTATACGAACGCTTCGATATTAGTATTAAATATTTTAAAAACAAAACTATATCCGAAAATAACGGTCTAACTCACCTACGCGCATTACAACGGAATGACGTGTTCAGAGAAGATTAAATAACGCGCGCCACAATTTCTCAATATTAACTACAATGTATATATATATATATTAAAACACCGCGATAAAAAACCGATAACGCGTAATATTACCATATTCTGATCGTATATACATATATACACACACACACACACACACAGAAATATATTTACCGATACGGAGTCGAGGAAAATGAAAATGCGCGAGCGAACGACGCGGTTTCGTATCACATTACGTACAGCAAATATCGCGACGGTCGCAATATTTTTATATCCGTCACGACCCTCGTGTCTACATTCGTGTTTGTATAGGTGTTACGTTAATTGTTAAACATCTATAATACGGCGATTGCGTTATTTGCCCGTTATCCCGCGCGCGTAGTTTTGGCGTTTGTTTCGATAGTCGCGCGTTTAATGACGAAACACGTGTCGTTCCGTTACAGACATGTGTAACCAATAGTAAACGTGTAGACCCAACCGTCCGTCAATCGTAATGGCCCGGTGGTGGACGAGATTTTCGGAATTGTATTCGTCATTCTCGTCCGATAATTGGATACGAGACGTAATTAACCGGTTTACGTGCGTACAGTTTTTAAATCGGCGTTTGTGTTCCAGCGCGCGTCCGTCAGAATTAAATATGGCGCGTACCCTAAACGGCCAAGTTGCAAACGTCTACGTAACGTGACGATTTACGATAGCGTCGTGTTATATATATATATACACTAGAAATTCGCGAAAACGAAACAAAATCGCGTTCGTCGGACGTTTCGAAATTTCCCACTTGTCAACCGCCGTCACGAAATACAAATATTTACGCTTAGTTATCTACGGAAATGTATATCGTGCACGTTTAATTTATAAACAAACGTTCGCGTTACTACGATTCGTGAGGATCACATAGAATACGCGAGATATTTATGTCGGCGATCGGTGGAAAACTGTCGGTCGAAAATGTTCGATTCACATTGTCGCGTATTTATCGAGTTCGTTTTCGGCGTATTTAATATAAAAAAATAAAAAAATAAATAATCGACAAAATGATAATTACCAACCACCCCGGACTTAATGCCAAGTTTTCAAATAATAACGAATCGACTAATTGTTACGCGTTTTACAAACGAAAAATGTTCGTATTATTAAATCGTCGAAATTCTCGCGAACGAGAACAACGTTTTATCTTTTTCCAAAATATATCGCCCGTATTCAATTCCACGCCAACGTCTTGGACCTATTGCCATGATCCATTTTCAGATTAGATAGTCGTTACCGTCTCGCCGTCACGACTAAATTAACTGAAAAAAACGGCGAAAATGAGTTCTGGCAACAGATCCGCGTAGCGAGTGTATGAAACTGAATACGCGCGGGATATTTTCGAAAATGACGAAAATAATGCGTAGAATTATTAATTAAACGATTGCGAAACATACCAACGAATTACATTTTGAATCAGCGAACGGATCGCGTTATTGTATCCGTTGTAAAGCGTTATAATTTGGTTTTATTGAATTGTAAGTATTCCTATTCCATTCAACCAAAATGTATAAAAACGTTTTCATTATATGAATCGTATCGTCGATACGATTTTTGTATTCCATAAAAGGTTAATGAAAAAAATGATAATATTACAGTACATTATTATATCTATACGTATATTATACCGACAGATAATGAATAAATCTTCTCTCTCTCTCTCTCTCTCTCTCTCTCTCTCTCTCTCGTTTATGTTTAATTAAATTTTTAGATAATAATTAATAATGATTAGAATATCAGTAATAATTTATTGGAAAATTATTATTATTCATTATGTACTTCATATATAGTTCCAATATAACGTTAACTTTAATGAAAGAAAAGAAAAATATAATTTATATTACGTTACGAAAAAGTTACAGGACACGTCAAATAAAATATGTTTATATGTCGATAATTTGAAGGCTTTTGCTGAAACGTCCAATAATTCGCCACAAATTGATTAACACTCAAAGTCAGTTTAAAAAAACATGTTTTCAGTGGCAAACTTCATGATTTTATTTGTGATGTAATTCTGTGAAAAAATAATTGAGTTTTAGTCTTTTGTCGCCTTCTTGCGATAAAACATTACCGGAAAACCATTCGTCGTTTCGGTGTATCGTTTCGTTTCGTCGTCGTCTTGCACTTCGCCGGAAGTCTTGTGATCGGAAAACTCAAACTTATCGTCATTATTCGCTTCGTTAAAATTGAATCTAAACGAAGTTCCCTGTAATTAACGATTTTACATCCAATTGATAATTAATCGATTATTGTTCTGGCCGAATCAGATACCAACCTGTTTTGGTAATTTAAAATTGTCGTACAATCGAGGACCGTTTTTATACGCTTCTGGCTGATCTTTGGTCCCGTGTAGCGACAATGTCATTTCAGAAATGATGCCTTTATTGGACATCGGTCCGGTCTAGTAAAGACACCAGGCGATTAATAATATATTTTCATTCCGTTTGTTCGGCTCACTTTATGCGTAATTAGAACGCGATTACCTTATCGTAAATATCAATCACGAATTTCCCTTTCGGCGTTTCACCCCAAAAACTGGCAATGGTAAAGGTCCATCTTAGCAATCCATCTGTATTAGTATCTTTATTGCGACTTTCAAAAACGTGACATTCTGTACCTGCAAAATACGCGATACGTTTTTTAACTTCCATAAAAGATTCGCTCAACTCGTCAAAAAATTTTAATTTACGAATTATCGCTACATAACAAACCCTGCACGCTAACGCTGCGAATATATAGGCTTAAATGATTTGCTAATTCGACGAATTTAGATTTGTGTTATTATTTTGAATTTCGAAGCAACGATATTCGGCAAACTGATTCTGAACGACGTTAATAAACTATTATAATTAATTAATATGATAAATATTATATATGATTAAGATTATATTTTGAATTCTCAAAAATTATAAAAATTTCTCATGTCCAAAATGAATATATCTTTATTTTTACCGTTACTTTTTTCAATTTCTAGTTTATTTTATGTTTGGCTTAAGGAAACTAATAAAATATAAAAGACTCAATTCCTGAGTAACTCAAAAATCGATGAGTAGTATCAACTGTTATTGTAAATTATTTTGCGCATGGTGTAGATCCCAATTTAAACAATTTGCTTTTGATATTTGACGTTTTTATTATTTTACTAATATTCAATTCTTGATTATGTTTAATTTGTTTAAGTCATTTTAAATTTAAAAAAACTAGTGGTAAATTGAAAAACGTCTCGAATAAATACGAACGAAATACAATTTGTTACTGAAACGTAACGCATGTAGAGATTATACGGACTCTTTTACATAAAAAATTAATCATGAACAAAATTTTAAAAAATTTAAAAATGTTAAAACCAATATATTTTTCGCTACGCTCGTAATTTAACATAACAAAATATATAAAAATAAAAGCGCGTTGTTGTGAAAACAATTCGTTTTACTCAGAAATAAAAATACCGTGAAACGCCTTTAACGAAAATCTTAAAACGTTTCTATTTTTTTTTTATCTTTAAAATTAACGTTGAATAAAGCTATTGTTCGAAATCGTAAAAATTAAAATTCAAAACCTGGAGCCTATAACAACTGCCCCCAATAAATATTAAAAACCGCCTTCAAAAAGTAGCTTTGTCCTTTAAACATAATTTAAAATAATTTAGACACTTTTGTATGTTTATTTAACGTCTACATGTAAAATTCAAAGAAATATATATATATATTTAAAAAAAGTTACGCGTTAAACCACTTAATTAAAACTAATTTCATTTTAAGTTTGAACTCGTTAATGCCCAGTCTTATATATATATATATATATATGTATGTGCGTGTATGTGTGTGTGAGTGTATTCCATTAACGACTTAAAATAAAGATGTTTATAATGACTTAATTATTAATTTATTTGTAAAATACTATAGAACGTTGAAATACTGTTTTTGTAATTGCGTTAATTTGCTTATTTATTAAATCGACCCATAAGACATACATTATTAAGAAATTAAATAGAAAATTGTTTCGTCAAATTTTAAACACTAAAACTACTTTTTATAATTCTCCAGGAATTACGTGTTGTTTTTTAAAAATTTCAAACCGTAAAATCCTTTAAGTAAACAATATATATTAAAACACTCGAATCTTTACATGGTCTATCCTTTTAGATAAAATTATAATACACGGAATATAATATGCTTTCAAGTTTGGTATGTACATAAAATGTATAATAAATTAATAAAATCTTTAAATCTACGATCGTTCCTCTAGTTTTATCGAAATACAATATATTTTACTGACTGTAAACGATGTGTTCAACAAAATACTTTCATTTTTCCTGTCAGACGTGTTCTTGTTCGGCGATAATGACACATACATGTATATTAGTTCCGGAACACAGCATATGTCAAAATTAACCGTATAAATGTTATAAAATCTTCCTGGAATGAAAGGCGTAGCGACGCATAATTATCAAAGTTTTTATAAATAATAAAACAACGAAACAAAAATAACGAGGAAAAACTTTTCGAAGAACTGTCTTGACTCAAATATTGATTTTCAGATACACTAAAAACACAGCCTATATTAATACATTAATTATTTACAAAGGCGAACGATATTTTAAATAATATATTTGGAAATACCTATTTTAAATAAATGTTATATTTTGTATTTGACATATGCTACTAAAATGTATTTAATATTTTGAATTTTCTTTAGTGTGTGGTTAGTGGCTATTAGTAAATTTGAAAATTACGTAATAAATATAATAGAAGTTAATGCAGTTTAACGCCAGTGGAAAGGTGTTTTATTTAACAGAATCTGTGTAATGCCCAAATTGAAGCCAACCTTTTGACTTTATTATTGAAAAACTAAAAAACAATGTTTCGTTTTTTTAAACATTTTACATTATATTTGATAAATCAATTGGAAAATTAAAGTAGTAAAATAATTATTTTAACCTATTGTAACTGACGGTTCACCTCAATTAATAAAACAACTAAAGAGTATTTTTATAGTTTCGTATGTTTTGTGTACTCTATTCGGAATATTAAAAACTTATCAATTTCATATTTTAAATATGAAAAGTAAAATATTTTCCATATACCTATAAGGTTTACGTTATCCAAGTAATAATTCTATAAGGTCGATAATATTGTCTACATATTGTCTCAGCTGTATTGAAGGAACTGAGGAAGGTCGTACAAATATGGTCGAGGTACCGAAAGAAAAGTATAACCGTGTAGGTATGAAGGATGTATATATTATTATATTAATATTTATTTTATACTTATGTATATAATTTATATTTGACATTGTATCGACATTAAATCAAAATGTATACGAGTCTAGTGCGTTAGTATTTAGACTTGTACATATATGTAATGACTTTATGAAGCTTCGCCGAAATAAGAACTATAGACGAATTGCCATTGACGAAAAAAACATTTCGTTGCGTATAAGCGGTTATTTCGACGATTAGATAGTATTTAGCCTATTTCGCGTATTTCACAATATATTGTACGATTGGCTTAAAATAATCGACGTTCGTTATACATATTTTTTATTGTCGGAAAAAACTTCTATAACTGTTTTGAAAATCGCTAACGCTTTATTCGGTATTTTTTTGTTACGTCAATATTATATATACTCTATTTATCTGAACACTCGCAATTTTTAAGTATAAAGAATAATCCATAGAATTATAACTACAAATTACATTACAAAATGTACAACATACAATGTCACCTCACCCCTTTATATCCCTTAATTATGCATAAATTAAAGAAACTTTCTAGTGAATACATTAACGTAACTAAAAATTATATTTTTTAATTCTATAATTTTAAATATCGCTTAAAAAGTATCCAGCGAGGATTCAAGCGTTTTTTTAAATGGGAACGCCTCTATTAATTATAAAACGATACACGTAAAATCTCATGTATAAATAAAGTAATTAGCGAAGGAAAATGTGTACATTTTACTGAGGCACTTTTATGTTCAATCATTTCTCATACACATCTCTAACATTTATAAACTCGAAATCAAATTGCACGTACCTATGCTATAACACACTTTAACTAGCTATTCGTAACTAACCATAATAACGGATATAATGAGTCTACTTACATTAGCGTAAGAAAATATCCGTTTTAATTTTTATCAGATTATTCGTTTAATATATATACCGCAATTTTAATAAATACCTGAAGGTGATCTCATTGCTATTTGAATATCTCCTCTTTTCGTATAAGACATCAGTATCACTAATTGCACGTATTCTAAGTAGTTTATTTCTCCGGACAGTCCATAACAGCCATCTGATGAGACAATGATACGAGCGGCCTTTGTTCTCGACAGATAGAAACCTCTAAAATAACGACATAAGATAAAATATTCGATTTATTCGTATACGTAAATTCGCAAAACTATCGGCTATATGCATCACCCAGCGGGCAATAAGTCGGTAGACAACGAGTTACAACGCTACTATAAAGTAATAATTGTGGAATCAAATAGTTACTTTTTTCTCTACTAACTATTCGTCACGTATAACGCGTAACCAGTAACGCACAAAGCGTCACTGTCGCGGATAGAGTTTCCTATCTGATTGGGAATTTTTTGTATACAATTTGAACCGTCAACAACAATAATAGCTCAAAACTAAAAACATAATTGGTTTAATCGACGTTCGTCTTAATTTATCGTTGAAACGAAAAATTTAATCGAAATTTAATGGTTATATTTACGCACGACTAACTCGAATTTTACAATAATTCGTCCAGCTTGTAATTCGTATTAAATTGGCAATCGACTTAACCGTATGTTTCTATACCGTATACAACCCTGAATAACCGTGTATAACCCAAAACTAATCGTGTACGATCGATAGATCCAGTCAATTAAAAATCGTCGTAACACGACGTTATTTTACAACATTGTCCGTCGATACTAACTTCACGCTAGGCATACGTATACCACACGAAGACATTTCGGGTACGTTTTTCCAATGCATAGCTTCCTTGACGAACTGATACCCGTCCATTAGTCCGAATCCAAAGTCGACGGAATAATAGAAACCCGCGGCGTTCTTGTTCCATCCGTAATTATTGCTTAACGGAGCGACTTGGGAGGTCCACGCTATTAAATGTTGTACGTCTCGCCACGACAATTCCGGACTTGAACCCAGCAAAAAAACAAAACAAACAAAAAAACGCGTGTTCGTTACATTAGTCGATTACGTGGTCGCGTAGAATATTCGAGGTACTTGGCCGATAAACCCAACGCAATGATACCAGACACCAACGGTGCCGCTGCAGAAGTTCCGGAATGAGCGTTCGTACATTTTCCATTCACGGTGGTGGTCAACTACACAGACGAACGAAACAAAACGCGTATTTACTAATTACCGTAGAATTAACTGGCGTCGAATTATATCGAACGATTCAACGACGAAAAATATACGCGTACGCGTACGGGTTTTTTCTTTTATCCAATTTAATTTCGATTTTGTTTTAACGAATACGCGTATTTGTATATATACATGCATACATACCACGTTCTTGTCGAATCCAGAACCGCCGAATGCCGTAGTTAAAATGGCCGCGCATCTTTCTGAATAGAAAGTAGCGTGACCATGTTCGTCACAGCTGGCTACGACTATCGTATAGATAGAGTTCACGTAGCTGTCACAAGCACAGTTATCGTCGTTTCTTTTTCCGTTACCGGCTGGAAACACGTAAATTGCTCCTTTTCCGTCCCGACCCTACGCCGTACACACCCGGGGTTAATTTACGTTCAATTATCGAACACTTTACGCAAATGTTTATTTGTGAATTTACGATTCAACGCGGGGTTTTTTATTACTGAACTTTCGATCGACTATCGTACGACGAAACATGACCGATTACTTTAATATATAAGAATATATGGTCAGCGTTTAATTTACTTGACTAATGCCTTTACTGAGAGCCATTTTTGTTAAGTCCGATAGATGTTCCATATATTTTCCATTATCCGGGGGACCCCAGGAATTACTGTAAATATCCACAAATTGAATAGCGTGATTCAATGCTTTCGCTTCTCTAGCGTCTGTCACTGTGTCATCTAATATCTTCACGCCTAATAAATAACGTCGATTATTAAAAATTCTCGATATTACTGTATAAGTAACCAAACAAGAACGTTATTCATTTTCAATAATCAACACTTATTTATAATATATTCTATCATGCGGTGGTGATGGATATAACGAGAGGGAAATTGATTTTCGCCAACCTGTGCCCGTATTTATAAGTCCCTCTAACCTAACTTAACCCTCGAAAAATGTCTTATTGAAAATTCCGTATTTTTATATAAAAAATAATAATACTTTCGTAGCGAAAATTAAAGTTAACTTAAATAAACTTAAACGTTTTTATGAAAGATACCCACTATCGACGTATTGTTTTTTTTATTTTTTCAATCGGGAAAGCGAAAAGAGTTCGAAACGACAAAAAACTGCTGAGTTTTTGTCGCTTAGATAGAAAGAGCTAGACAATGGAAGAAGAAAATGGGAAAAGCCGAGTATCTAAAGATTATCGTGGACGGAATAATAAAGAGAACCATTTTTAAATAGTAAAAGAAACCGGCTAAAAACCGTAAATGGTAGACATAAGACAGAAACAATTGTTTTTTAGGAAAACAGAGAATTTATGAAACCAAGGTGAAAAGGAAATAAAATGAGAAATAGAGCGACGATGGAAGGCGAAAAATATGATAATGTATTCAATATATATTACGCTACCAAAATTGAGATTAAAGGATTTTTAGAAAAGGAGAAAAATCAGAATAGGGAATTTGTTCATTTGACGTGAAATAATATAAACCTATAGTAGAAGTCGAAAAATCCATGGTCTCATTATCGATATTACCTCCGTGGATCCATACGAATTTAATTTAAAAACCGTGGTTAAAAAAATGAAATTTAATCCGACATATTTGTAGAATGAGATCGGAAACAGAAAATGGTAAAAGGGGAAACATTCGCAAACAATAAGTGAAAACATATTAAAAATAGCGAGTACCTATTGTTCGTGTTAATATTTTCAATTTTCAGTAGAAAATCGAACAACACTTTTTCGTTAATGGCGTCACACATTGTCGTGTATTATTCTACGAACGTTTCGATACGCGCGCACTTTCATTTTGCTTAATATTTTCGTGGAAATAATATGCGGAAATCAGAAAATATCAAAAGATACACCGCCGGGGTCTTAATCTTTAAATCCGCCGCTAATGGCGGATTAGAACACGTATAATATTTAAATAATTCATAACGACACGACAGTTCCATATTTTTTTGCTTTTAAACTCGTAAACATATTATATTCACCTCCAATATTAGCATCGTACGCCACTCCTACTCCACATTTGTGGTTGTTTGGTTGCATAATAATTTCTCCGGCACATTTTGTACCATGAGATTTAATATTCCCAAACATATCTACGTCTGGTTCAATTTTATTATTATTCGATATGTAATTCCAACTTAAAGTAGGACTCTGAAAACAAATAGTTTTTTAAATCAATATTAAACGCTAATATATATATATATATATATATATCGGTCGCCTCTCTACTCGAAGAATTACACGAGTACGAAACATTATTGCGTTCTTAATGATAAATAGTTTTCAATTTAAAATTGCGTTTATTTATCGTAAGATATTATTTGTATACTAAATCAAAACGCTATTTATATATAAACGCTCGTATATCAAATGTCAACCGGTGCAATATTACTATGAACAGTTTGATAAATTAGTTCAAAACTCGCATATTAATATAAATGTAATCGTCGTATGAAATTATATTCCATCGTTCGTACATTATTAAAAAGTGCCCAAACAATGCTTCTGTTTTACGATATATAATCGTGTTATAGAAAATACTAAATTCTTTAAAAGAAGTCTTAAAACAAACGCGTCCGTGATAACGATCAATGAAATTCCGAACGAACGTAGAACAATTATGTTCAGTCCTAGTCAGCCCGTTACACAAAATATTTAAATGTGGCGTCGGTCTTACGTGAAATAAACGAATTACGAATAACGTTTTGTAGGAATAGAATTTGAATAATTAGGTTTAACGAAAACGTAGAATTAATACCGGACGCGTTATCGTGATATTATGTGTTTTTATTATTATTGTAAAACGGTCTTGATTAATTTCTCCCATAAAAACCAAATGAAACGTCGAATAGGTTAAAACCGTAAACGAGTTACATTCAATGGTAATGATAAGCTTTCGCTATCGAGTGCATAACGAACGGCGCGGAATATTAGAAACGTTCGTATTTAACGATGAAAATGTGCCGTTTACTTTAATTGTTCTAACACAATTTAACGCGACAGAAAGGAATGTATTTGAATTCGAACTCCGAATCATACGTCTAATCACGATAAATAAAACGAATAACAAATTACTCTCGCCACGTTAAGTAATAAAATCATCGCGGATATCGATTACTGCACGTATATGATACAATAATAATAATAATAATAATAATAATACCGTCGAAACAACTAGTAAAACTAATTTGTGCTTAAAAGAAATCACGCAACGAGCGCCACGATAAAAAAGACCGATAGTAAAAATGATTTACTCGAGCCCGGTAAACAACGTGGTTGTTGTAAATCAATGATACACATTAACGACATTAAAGGCTTTATATCGAAAAATGCGCTTAACGTACAAATCTCTGTATTATTTCTGGATGTGTCCATTCTAATCCGTCATCCGGCACCGTAATGTTAACGTTTTTCCCGGTGAATTTGAGTGAACGGTGGACTAGTATTACGTTCATGTCCCTTGCGGGTTGATTTTTTCTCTTACGGTAACGATGCTGCAACGTATAACAAGTACAATTCTAATTGATTAGTCGGCAAAAAATATGCTAACGCGATGCGCATTGTGTTTTCGGAAGCGAATTCATACGGATAAAACGCAACGACCTAACCTACACGCTATTATACGGATAACGTGTTTCGACGTTTCACTGTAGAACGTTTTGCGTGATACCGCGATACTTTACAACGATAATCGTAAATAGTTTATCGATTTTTACGGATAAATTCGGTTCGCCCCCTTTATAAACACTCGTCTAGTTCAAATGTTTACGTGGTTCTTTTTGTCACGTTAAATACATATATATCCAACACACGTATTGTGTCGAAATATGGAGCTTGTTGTCATCATACGTATTCGCGTCTAAGTAAAATATACGTACTTTTCATACGTAGCGTTACCGAATTTTGATAAAATCAACTCTCTGTGTACGAAGTGAATAAAAACTTACGTTTTCGCAATAAATTTCAATTTATACGAGCAGTGGTAAACGTGTACGTGGCTTTTCTTTTACCGTGGTATTTATGTTAGTATGTTATTTAACACTGCATCCATAGGACAACAAAAGTTAAGTGAAATAAATAGACGCGTTGAGAAGTATATTAGAAAATAATATTATATAGTAACGTCGTTCGTTATTCGTTTTAATATACTTTTATAATTGTTTATTCGTTTTTTAATTAGATGGAAAACCGCCGAGTTTAATCGTTTAGAACTATCGAAATAATACGATTAAAAAAATTTAGAATGCCGATGGTACAAAAACGAATCACGATAAATAATTTAAGTTATTTATTCGAAAGAATTATTAGCGTGGAAAATCTTCGCGGACTCTTGAAAGCCCCGAGTATCACAAATTAAAAACCCGGCTATCCTCCTTGCAACTATCGGTGCCACGAATTTTTCGAGTAAACATTTTAAATACCAATAATTTAACGAATTTCCGCGTTTGGGTATAATAAATATCGAATTGTTTTTTTCTCCGACTTTTAATATGACCAATTGAGAAACAACGTCGTATTACAGTGTGAAATATCTTAGTGACGCCTAAGATCATTTTGAAATTAAATATGTCCTCAACAATTTTCTCTACCCCTAATACGAGTACAACAAACGTTCACCGTATGTGTTGGTTCGAACTTTTCTTAGCGTTTTTGATTTCGTTTTTGACAACATTCGAGTGCCAAATATGATTGAAATTAAAGTTTTTTCCAAAACAACGCTAACTACGAGGCGATCAACGATCGTTTGTGACGGGAGGAAGGACATTTGAAATCGTGTAGATTAAAAAAAAACCTTAGTACTTACTAAAAGTTGTAAATCGTAAATTTTTTTTAATGTTTACTTACGAGGTACCACATTTCTGGCCAGAATTCATCATTGAACAAATTCATATAATTATTTTCCTTTTCAAATTCTTTAGCCTCTTCACCACTACTGCTAATTAAATTGCGATTGGATCTTTCCTTTACAGCTTCTTGACTGACAGTGGTTATCTTTAAATGATTAAAGCGTCAAAAAAAAATCACTTCTTAACAATAAACCTACGAATTTGCTTAATCGATATATGCGTTGACAATAAAACTACGTTCCTAATTATTTATGGTTCGTTTAAATAAAAGCAAAATACACGAGAATAACTATTTTAATCGAAACCCGATACCCAGAGAAATACGTTAAAATTCCCGAAAAGTGTATATAATATCACTTATTTTAAATTAAAACTAATTAAAATACATTAATTAGCGAGTGTCAAATTACAAAAATGTTGTTGATTAATTACTTAACTATGTAATAATTTAGATATGAATAAACCCTTTGTATTTAGTATATAACACCGAACACTTTCGATGAAACGCTACATTAAAAACAAAATCCAATTAAGGCGCTATAATTAAAACGAATACGTAATCGATTAATAGATACTAATAAGTGATAATAACTTCTTACATAAGTCTGTATCAGAAATTAGATTTCTATTCCCAATGACTATGAACAAAAGTATACAAATTTCTTTATCGGAAATGTATGAAAATACGTCTTACCGCTCTAAATGATCGACATAGCGTTAAAAGTCATAAATATGTAAAAGAAAATTTCCCGTCGAGAAGAATAGAACGAATTTGTACATAATTGTTTTAAGGTTATCCAAAAAAAAAAATGTATCTATACGCGATTAATCTACAAGTAACGAGCCGTGATCATAACATTAATTTTGTTCAAATTTGATCCGGCATAACGGAATTCAAAGACATTACCTAAATTAAATATCTTAAAATTATTATTAATGAAAATTCATGGGAAATTTAATAAAATTGATCGATGTCGTCGAAGCGAATACGTGTATATAATACATATATAATAAACTACGGGTATTTGAAAAGGTGATGAATGGGTACATATACGTCGTCTCGAAAAAATGTTTACCATAAATAGATAAATCTCGTTCTCTCGGTTATCAACGAATTAAATAAACGTAACTTTTACAGTGAACAATTTTTTTTTTTAACCTTAAACCAAAATTATTATAATATTAACGTGGTCGATCTTCTCCGGTAAACCATGTATCGAAACTAATACGCTCACTACAAACGTATTTCGATAACACGCGTAATACAAAATAAATATTTCTTACCAACTCGTGATTATTCAATTTGTTTGTAATATCTTCGTAATGATTAGGTAATTTTGGTGGAAGTTCAGTTTTAGTCATACGATAATAGCCTGTGATATGGGGTTCCTGCAACGAAACGTATTTAAATATCGTTTTCAAATATATCTATATAATATGAATCCTGAAAGTATTCCAATTACTTGAATAAAGACCGTTGAAAAAATTAATATTTTGTTGAAAAACGCTTTATAAATGTTTCGTAATTATCTAATAGTATTCGACAATTACAAATTTTAACGCAATTACCGAACGTCTAAATTACAACATCAGTATTTGATTTCAAAGTAATAATTGTTGTCATTTCTTGACACGCACTTTTAATAAACAATTTCGAAAAACTGTTCAACTACGTACCCGTATAATCGAAACAATTTTGTTCGGCTGTATTTAAAGTTCCATTAAACTTTCGCTATAATCTTGAAGTTTTCGATGGCCAAGTATGTCGAAACAATTAATTGAATTATGATCGTTTCACTCAAACACACAGTGCGAACACATCCTTGCAGTTTATTTCATCGTATAACATTGTTTTGAAATTTAATTTCCAAAGTCCGAGGGTTTATTTATTCATAATTTTAAAAATTTCAAACACATTTCGTCTAATTCATTTAATTAACGATTCGTTAGATCATTTTATAAAAAACCGACGTAGTTCAAAATATAATATCGGACTATTACTCTCGTATAAAGAAGAACGTTCCACGAATTACCTACGTTTTTTGATAAATAATCGCGAATACATTTTTAGCGGTTTTTAAAATGGCTCGCGATTTTAAAAAAAACTGAATTATGTATCGTCGTGCAATTATTACAAATTATTATTTAATTCCTTGGATTTGGATCATTTTTAAAGGTCAAAAAGGTTCATTTTTCCTGCTCTTATTCGTGTACTATTAGTTGCATTTATTGAACGCTAAAGAAATTTTAAAAAAATGAACGATTTTTTTTAACAAATAATAACTGGACGACTCGCGTAATTATGTTTTTACGTTTAATCTAATTTAAATTCATAGATCATATGGTTTATCATAACGCTGACGTCGTCATCGCGGTTATAACAAATCGCGGTTTTATATCCGACTTGTTGATCGGCACGTGTCCACAACACGCCGTCGTTTCCTCGTCAATCATCGACGACATAAACGCCTACGAGGACGACGACGACGACGACGACGACACGGAAAAACGTACGGGCACGCGCTCGGACACGAAGCCAAATTTGGGGCTCGCAGGGTTTTCCTTTCGGAATCCTGGCACCAGGGCCGGATCTGCGGGGGTGGAAAAAGTTCGGCGGCAAAGCTCGCGGGCCCCGGAAAATCCCGTTCGGGAAAACCGCGGCGGGCCGCATGCACTCCCGGTGGGAAAAGCTGCGCCGGCCCGTCGGAAATGGCAACGACGGCGGGACACGGTGGCCGCCGTCGTTCCACCGGCGCACGTCGAACGAAGCCTCGCCGTCCGCGCACCGAGGGTGGCGTATCCGCCACGCATAGGACCCTAGTACGCGCGTCCTCAGCCGGGGTCGAGGTCACAAGGCCGCCCGACCAACGCTTGCGCTGGACTGCTCGGCGCCGCCGATTACCCGTCGCGCGTAGCTCATCGACCGTGCGACGGCAGCAACGCGCGCACTTCGCGTCCTTCGTCCTCGTCCAATAACCGCCGCCGCCGCCTCATCACCGTCGTCGTTTACTCCCTCGTAAATACGCGACGTGTACACGTACGTAACCCGTTCTCGTTACTACTTACGTCCGTTATTTATTTGGTAAAGTCGAATTTCGGGCTACCCGAGACGATTCCATGGTCGTATGCGAAATGCGCGCGCTTTTACAAAATAACGGCAAACAATCGTCAGGGACTAAATTATTTACCAAGAACAAACAAATAACAACGTCGAACAATACTACGCGTCATAATACCGATAAATTCTGTCAAGGCGATCCACTTCAACCACACACACACACACACACACACACACATACAAACACCGACTCTAGATCGATGTATGTCGGTCAATAACCATTGAATCGAATTCGTTTAATTCACTCTTAGACGTTAAAGCGAAAAATAACGCGGGACGTATATACCTATTACGAAATAACGTGCGCTATTTTTATATAAATATTCGGCAAATTCTTCTCTGAACTTCGACGTCAACGATATGGCTATTTTGGATTTGTTTTGAAAATACCTGAAAATCGTATTTTTCCGATAAATAGAGCTAAACGAAAAATTAAACGCTACAATCGTAGCTCGGCCGTGTAGGACTCGTTTTCGGAAAACATATATCATATTTTTTTCGACTTCGCCTAAAATCGGAATTATAATAACGCGTGTAGGTTACGTACATTTCAGTGTACATAGGTAATACACCGAACGAACGAACGTTTTGCTAAAGAAACGACACGTTATTACGCGTTTTACGACCGTTTTAATATACCGAAAAAATAAAACGGCGATATCCCCGGCGAGTAGTAGTGTTATTTTTATCCGCGGAAACCGATCATATTATAAATTATTATTATTCGGTTTTATTATTACTATCATTATTATTATTATTTCGCCGCGGCTTTATTATTATTATTTTTGCACACGACACCGCGTCTTCTCCGCCAAACCGCCGTCAACGCCCCTTTCACTCTAAACCCTAAATCGGTCTTATAACGTTCACCCGAAATATTTTCGCGATCGTTCTGCGTTTATACGCCGTTGAATGTAGCGCACCGCATAAAAACTGACCATTTGCGGGTATTGCTTACGTAATTTATATATGTTGAGTCTACTGACCGACGCAAATGTAATAAATTTAAGTTAAAACGAATGAATAAATTGCGGAACGAACGAGCCAAACGCGTCGAATTAGCGCGCGAACGATAAACGTTAAATTATGATTAAAACATCCACAGGCCACCTATAATAAAACTAAAATAATACGAACGCCGTATAACGAATAAAGATAATTGCTTTGCTGTTTCTAAAAATTAATGTTGGAATTGATAAACATTCCATACCAAGCCGAATATTAAAAAAAACCGTACAAATCTACGCGAATATAACGAAATACGTCATATTCACGAAAATACAGTTAACAATATAGTTAAATACAAAATACAGTTAAATACAGTTACATGTTCCTAGACTACTCACTCGAGAGGAATAAAAATATCCATATAGCCGTGCAAATCACTTGACATATTTGAATCAAAAATCGTTTTCTCAAGATAATAACGTAATCGAATACGTTATATGAATTATATCGGGTATTTATAAAAAAATTTTAAAAAAATATATATATAGGAAAGAAACCACGTAACGTACAAGATGTCTAAAATAATTTTCTACTAATAGTTACTCCACAAGCATATAATATGAACCTTCGTATTGGATAGAAGCCATTTTACGTGATGTCTGTCTAAAAATTGTTCTGTAAAAATTTCGCATCGATAAACATACAGAATATTCGTAACAGAGAAAAGACGTTTTTTTTCGTAAATATTAAGATTTTTCCTCTTATGTAATATGTGTCCTTCAATTATAACTCGTACGAGAATCCACATAAGAAGATCAATAATAAACCTGATATTATATGATAGAGATTTAAAACGTACGTACAAAGTTATTTTGTTTAAATAATAATGAATTCTTTGAAACATGCCCAGCAATTTAAATGTTTAGAAAAACAATAAAATAAATATCATTTGAGGAATAAAAATATGTTCGTCTTTGCAATTGCTCTTGCACGTAATTATAACCTTATTTTGAGCAAAATCGTTATTACTTAAAATATTTATTGACATACATCTGTGTATCACACGTATTCGGAAATTATTAATTATGGATACCCGTTCGTTATATTTAATATTTTATACGACTACATAAAAGAACAAATATTACAAACATAAACAAGTAGTTATTTAAATACTGGTAAATTAAAAATTCGTCGTGATAAAATTCGGAATTGATTTCCTTCAAAATACTATAAAATAACCGTAAAATAATTTAATTAAAAAAATTCGAAGCAAAATCTTTGATAATTCCATAATTCAACATTTTGAAAAAAAGACGTTAAAAGTAATTTAATTACCAGGTGTGACGGTTAATGATTCGTAATTTTTTTAAAGAAAAAACACGTCATTTAGGGAACAAAGTAAAACAATTATTTATTTAAAATATGCGCCATCGTTTGATACACATTTTCTCCATCTCTCTGGCAATTCGTGGATGCCCTCCCAAAAAAATGTTCATCTTTCGAAATGGTCCAGTCGTCAAGCCATATTTCGACATCGTCGTAGTTCTCGAAGTGTTTTATAGAGAGCGCATGGGACATTGATGAAAACAGATGGTAATCAGATGGGGCTAGGTCTGGTGATTATGGCGTATGGGGCAAGAGTTCCCAGCCAAACGTAGAAATGGTGTCTCTTACCGCTTTCGCTGTGTGTGAGGAGGCGTTGTCGTGCTGTAAAACCACCTTTGCGTGTCTTGAAGCACATTCTGGTCGCTTTTCGCTCAATGCATGCTTCAAATTGACCATTTGTTCACGGTAGCGAACGGTGTCGACAGTTTCACCTGGTTTTAAGAGCTCATGGTACACGATCCCCTTCTGATCCCACCAGATGCACAACAATGTCTTTTTCCGAAGCGATTCGATCTTGGGGTGGATGTTGACGGTTGACCCGGGTCTACCCATGATTTTCTACGTTTTGGGTTCTCAAAATATATCCATTTTTCGTCTTCAGTTACGATCTGATGCAAAAAACATTTTCGTTCATGTCGAGAAAGCAAAATGTCGCACACTGCTTTGCGCCTTTCCATCTGTCTGTCGTTCAGCCGATGAGGTACCCATTTTTCTGCCTTTTGAATCTTTCCCATGGCATGCAGTCGGTCACATATCGTTTGGCGACCAACGTTTAACCTTTCCGCCATTTGTTGTTGAGTTTGTGTATCGTTTTCGTCCAGCAATGCTTGTAATTCAGCATTTTCGAATTTTTTCGGTTGACCTAGTCGTTCTTTATCTTTCAAGTCAAAATCACCACAATCTTCTAAACCATCGCACGCAAGTGTCGTGCGTTAGAACATTGTCACCGTATGGTTGTACAAGAATTCGTCGACTCTCACTTGCATTTTTCTTTTGGTTAAACAAAAATAGCAATACGTGCCGCAAATGCTCTTTATTTGGCTCATAACTCGTTATTTTTACAGTACGAAAAAAAATGATGCGAACACGAAATCGTACAAACAACAATGTCGTTTTAAAGAGCACTGACATAACAACAAAATAACATAAGATACATAAGTGTCAGCAAATTCCTATTCGCAACGCGATCTCTGACGAAAATTAAGAATTATTAACCGCCACACCTGGTAAATAACCAATATTACGCGATATAATACAAAAATAAAAATATATATTAATTTTAGATTCTGAACGAAGCGAAGTTTTGATTTTATAATGAAGTTTGATTATATGTGTGTATGTGTGTGTGTGTTATATTTGTATTTAAATTTAGTGCGAATGTTTTTCATAATTTTAGAAAATGGGTAAAAATATAACCTAAAATGAAAATACACTCCAAAACTTTTTAAAAAAATCAAAAATCGTAGAAAGTTTTTAATAAATCATCATTATAAAATGATATATGCTTAAAATACATTTATTGCTTTGGAAAATATCGCTTTAAATATTCTATAAAAAATGCATTTTCATTGAAACCGAAGTTTAGTAGTTAACCATAAAAAAAATAAATTATAGAGTTTTTTGATTTTGTTTATTCAAAATACCTTTATACTAAAAATGTACTAATTTCAGTGTAATCTAATGATAATCGTTAATAAAATAATGAAGTAAATGATAATATTTTTAACATAATTAAATTGAATATATATATATATTACAATGTTTGTTATTTTGTAAGTTAATATTTCAATATTACGAAATCTTTTATGTAAAAATCTATACGAATATATGTAACGTGTAAGGGCTATGTTGGTGTCTAATTATATTTATAACCCTTCCGACCTTACCGAATATAATCTGTGGATACTGTAGTTTCCCCTTCCATACACTATCTATTTTAAGTTCAATAAGCAACTTGTTTTATTTCATTTGTGCTATAACGAATTATTTACGTAGTTCTATAACCCAAATTATATTAAATTGGTTACACTTCTAAGTTGCTGCGTGAAAAGGACAAATTGAACAAAACAAGTATTTAACGCTAACGTCAAATATTTATACTATTAAGACTTACCAATAAATTCCTCTTCAAATATTGATTTTGTATTTATATTTATTATTTTTATATTATTTATATATATTTAGATATTTACAAGTACAAATATTAATAATCAAGACAATTAAAACTACAACTGTTATAAAAATATAAGAAATATGGACTAAATGTCTAATTTATCGAAGAGTTTTAAAACTATTAATATACGCAAATTACAACGAACCACAAACACTTCGGTTATCAGCTCAAGTGAGTTACTCAGACATAGATTTAAGGGAGGTATAATTATATTAAATTTGAAAACAACGATAAATCGTTATATTCGAAAAACGATTTTCATCGACTATTGAAATAGTTTATTATAATTAACGAATATAATAAATATCGTTAAAATAATATAATTATCTTATATAATTACATGCTAAGCTCTTAAAAAAAGAATACTAACATTTCCCGTGTCCAAAACGAATATATGAAAAAAATGTTGTCGGCTCCGGTTCGTTATGCTTAAAGAAACTACTGTGAAAATTGAAATACGTACCAAATAAAGTACCAACTAGATATAATTTTCTACCGGAAAGTAATGCCCATAAAAATCATCGAAGCACTCATATACTCGAATAATTAAAGGCGTATAAATGACACTTTATGAAGAATAATAGAACAAATTCAGCACCGAAAGGGGAAAAATAAAATTATACGTAATACGCTTTCTAAAAACAAGAAATACGTAATTTTATATTTGATTTGGCTGACTTTCCAAAATAAAAAATCCATCTAAAGAAATTATACTTTCAGACACCACCTTAATAGGATTACAAGTGGTTTTTGTTTATGTTTTCGGGCTGAAAATAAATACTTTTCTTTCACATACTTATTGGTCTTTAAAAATACAAAACAGACTTCCTCGCCCTATATAATACACTCAAAAAATGAAACCACACTATATGTTGTTATATGTGCGCGTCGTACCTTTCGCACACTACGTTTTCATTATTTTTAGGAGATTCAACCACTTGTAAATTTATTTTAATAAAATTTAAAAAAAACGTCAAAATCTACGCGAAAGTTTGTTTTTATTTTGATATATAAGAAATTCTGGAACAATATTTCCGTCTGATGTCTTTAAAAATTACTTAAAAATAAATCATTTTTAAACACTCAAACTGGAAACCTTATTTTTGAAATACGTATTTGTCTAAATTAAAACAAACATTTTTCCTATAATTTGGGATTTTTATATTTTATTATGCCCACATTAATAAATACTAATCATTCACCATACCCAAAAACAAACGCACGAACGGCACAACATTTCCAATACCTAATAATATAATTACACATTTTTCGGGCCCATTAATGTGCCCTAACTTGCCACAAAACGTGATATTCGTTCTAAGAGATTTTTAGTGCGATTAAGCTCTGCCCGAAGTATGCTTAACAGCTTTCCGGGCTGTGGATTGTATTGCCGATTCAATAAGAACAAAAATACTTATTTATTATGTAGACGTACAGAAAATATTTTACTTGAACAGCGAAAACGTAAGTAACTAATTAATCGATCTGTGCATAATAGACGGCTAACCAGTAAATAAATTTTACGTTCCATAATAATTTATAAACCCAAAGATATAAAAACGTATTTTTTTAAGTCCACCCAAATAATTACACAAAATTAGTACATCGTTTCTAGCGGACAGCGAAAATCCGGTTTATTCGATGAACTAAATTTCAAAACGTTCGTAATATTCGATTAATAATTTCGTACTCGTCATATTGTTCGTAACCTCGTAGCTTCGATGATATAATAAGAGATTCGAACAGAAGTTGACGGATTCTTTGGAACGTTTAATCACGCTTAATATTTTGAAATTATTTACACGTAAAAGTCTCGCAGCCGTATATACCGCCCTACGGAAATTACTCGGTAATTCCTTTTTAAGAAATTACGCCTTTTTCGTGTTCGGCGTATCGGTGTCATAAACACTAGGCGCATTTCTAAGTAGTCCACATAAATAGATTTATACTCACTCGAGTATATTCACGTATTCCGAGATACAAAATATAACGTTTAACCCGTGATTTATAATGTAATACGTATATGACTAATTCGCGAGACAAACGCGCGTGCCATCGAACCGTATTATTATTATTATGATTTTTAATCCTCCTTCCCCCTTCTCCCCGATTTAACTTTCGAGAAGCTGTGGTTATACGAACACTAGACGCCGCCGTTAATTTTCAATCTCTCCTATACGTTACGTCCGGTATTATGATTTCGGCGTAACACCAAAGTGAATATCACTCTACCGTAACGTAATGAAGATAACGAATTTAGTCCAACATTAATCCATTATCGTTATTTGTCTGTAATCTATTTAAAACGATACATTACCGGTCCGATGTATTCCATATCGTGCCTATGCGCCAATTCCTTGGCCACCATTTCGCCGTAAGGCACATGTGCCAACCATTCGTTCTTGTAGTACATGACATGCGAATCGTCGGCACGTACGAATAAAAATCCCGTGCTCAAGATCAACAGAAGAAGACCCGACCGTTCCTTGTTCATCGTTACAAATATACCTAACGGAAATACCGAACAATAATGATTATGCAAAATCTAATTCCAGGTAGGCAATGTGGACGTAAAAAGACGGGGCTTTTAACATTAGATCAATGGTAGTAAAAGAATCACGTCGATTGGTTATATAAACGTAGGTAAAAATATATCTTCCTTCATGTCGATAAACCAACACAAAGTACACAAAAATATAAAATACCTTTCTAAACACCACAATGCTCGTTTCTGTACATCGTTAAACAAACACCGTTTGTACAATCTAAACTAAACGTAATAAAACACATATTCAAGTGCCATCAACATTTCGACTTTCTTTATAATCGTCACTAAATACCGATTAAACGTAGATATTAATTAATAATTTATAATTAGAAACATGTTCGGTGCGTTTTGCTGATCTAGGACGAATTTGGTAAGAAAAATACGCAAACTTTAGAACGTAGAACCTAAAAACTCTGCACGCAAATACATACAATAGCGTTTCAGCCAACAACGATCGTAGGAAACTCCGCCCCACATACAACGCTATATTAATACGTATAACAATAAATCCGTTATCGCCGTTTCAATAAATGAACAAATTATTATCCGTTTTTACGCGTTAAATTATTCTTAATATTATTTTCGAAAGTAAACGATCGTACCGATATTATTCCGTCGAAATTCTAAATTGTAATCGATATTAGCGTGTTAAACTTTACGGACGTTTCGAAAAAGTCGAAGTTAAAAACGTTAAAAGTGTATTGTAGTGTCCTAAAGTAACGATTACGTCGATTCTTACAAAATATTTGGTTTTCAAACACTCCGATATGTTTTTCAAACATGTAGTGCTTAATTATACGTTTATGTTTATCGCGCTAATATAATATTTAACTTTACACAAATGTTCAAAATAAATATGTCACCGCGGAATTAATTTAATTCGATTTATCGTACGATAGTATACCGACCTTCTGAGTAACGACGTAGTAATCTGTATAATATATACCTCTATGCAAATGTCTGCGAATTATTTACTTTAACATTACACAAAACCATCCGTGGCTTATGTGCTACGACTTTATTTAAAGTTCCCGACCGCCTTATTTATATACGCGTTTAATTAGCGGTTTTTTTTTTAATTATCGTTACAATTATTTTGATATACGCCAACCAACACACTTGTGTTTCGTTATTGTTATTTTAATATTTTTACCGTCGTTATTGTGTAAGGAGACCGTTCGTGCTCGAAACACATTAAGTTACGTGAAACACACACGTTTATTCGTCGGTGTATTGGTAGTGTATGCGTTAATAATTAACGTCACCACGCTAATTGGTCCGCTTTATATTTGTCTCTGCGGTTTAGAATCGAAATAACTTATATAATTGTTCCGAATTATTCGCCGTTCGTAGAGCCCTAATAAATAAAAACGTATTTATTACCACGCTTAGATTCGAAATCGTACGCATTTTATGTAACTCGACACCCCAGTCAGTTGTGCTACACATTGTATAATTGCTCCTGCAATTTTCGCCATAATATGTAAGTAAATACGAATCGATAACCAAAAGAACAGATAACATCGAACAATTTCAACTGACACATTGAGCGTATAAAAATAAAATATTAGAAAAATAAAAGTAATTAAAACGTTGTATATATGTGTGTATATAATATAACCATGTTCTTATCTGATATAAGTCAATTATAACAATAGCTTTAATTCGAATAATTTATTTTTTATGAGCAATTAACATTAATACTCTATGTTAAAATCGTTTATATAGAATACGTATAGCATTTCTATAAATCAAACTTTTCCTTTAACTTTCAAACACGTAAGTCTCGTCAATTCGCTTACATTTTACCGTTGCTATTATAACTTTATTTTTGTATGTATAATAAAACCCCTACGTAATATTCTGAAATTGTCGTTTTATTAAATAATATATTTTATCTTCTATTATCATCTGTAAATTACGCATTATTATAGTAAGTACGTTTTTTTTTTTTTTTTATTATTAGCTTTTAATGTTATATTATTACAGCTCAACAATTAAAAAAATAAAAGAGGTACAATATTTAATATAAGAGACAAGAGAGAGAAGAAAAAAAAACAATATTAATAGTAAAAAAAGATACAAAAAAACCTAGATGGAGAACCCAGCAGCTCCGATGAATTCAACTGTTTCCTTTACAATATGAGGTGATTTGGTATTTAAAATATTTGAAAGATTAATTACTGATGTGTGGTTGTTTCGGAGAAAGTCAAAATATTTATAGCGGAATATGGCGAGAGCCGGATAATCCATTACTATGTGGTTGAAGTCACAAGTGACTTCACCATGGTGCCGAGGGCAAATAAGTACCTTACGTTTCATAAAATCTTGGTTTTAATAATTATAATTTTTTCCCGAACTTGTTTCGTTTACTATTTATCGTCATTGGCATTTCTAAATAGCCTTAGAGCGTATATAATATAATATACAAATATGAGTATCGTTAATAAAACGACGCGTTTAAAACAATAACAAGTCAAGAAAATGGGTATTCAATAACGGTATTTTTATTGGCTAACAATTAATAACCAATTTTCGTATTATAGAATTTATTTTGATTTCCTATTATATGTATGTATCGGTCCTTCTATTCAACAATCGTCACGTTTTTTGGAACGTTAAATTAGACTTAAGTAGGTACCTATTCATTTTTGGATGATTTTTAACGTTCCCTCTCTTCTGAACAGAAATTCTTGATGCATAATGAAAGTGATGATTTGGGATAACCAGATTTTCAATAAGAGCGACATTATACTCGTACATAATTTATATAAAAAATTAATAATTACTTCATATTATTAATACAAGGTGCATAAAGTTATAGGTTAAATTCTTCAGTTTGTAGATATTACAACGATATTTATATACCTCGTATATAAACTAATAATAATTTTCAAATTGGATTTGAAACTAAACAACGGTTTATTACGAGTACATTAATTACGATATTAAAGATATTACATAGCGATTTTTCTATACCGTGAATCAACAATCAACTACCAAAATGTTAAACAAATTTTAATCGGGCGTCTTATATATTCATAATTGAATCGTTTAAATATTATTCGTAGACTATTATCCATATTTCCATATTCCGCTTACACCCAATCACTTCTGAAAAAGAATTTGTGTAGTCACTTTGTCCGATATGAACGGCAATATCAATATCTTTATTAACAAAAAGAGATTTATATTTATTCGACATGAAATAGGACATTTATTTGACCGGACTTAAAAAATCTTTATCCAAACGTTTCCAAGAAGGTACATTTTCAATATCTTTTTTCCATTTTCACCGTGTCTTCAAATTAAATATCGATTACTCCTGAAATATTCGTCGGATTTTAAAAACCAACGTACGTGAATTCCTGAAAAACCGTATAACGATTATTTATATATTCCAGAATAGAGCGTGGTTCGTGTTTAAAAATACCGCCTCGTGTAGATGTAATCAAATATTTCGAAAAATGCGGTTAATCGGTCAACGTCGTTGTTATATTCATCACAGTTGAATAATAGCCATGTGCCCCCTTGTTCAGTTGACATTTAATTACGACCATGTTCATGGAGTGTTGTAACATATTGTTAGTACAACACGTTACGAACAACCCAAAATGATAACTTACCCAAACATTGTTAAATATATTTAGCTCGTGGCTAAAAGTCGACCTGAGACGGTCAATGGGTGTTAAACTATACAATTGTGATCACGAAAACTTCGATGTAAAAAAAATGTTTTTAATTAGAATCGTATTAATTGACTTTTAATCAAAATTACTCTCAAATATTTTCTAAACCACTGTAAATTATATTACGTATAACATTATATTTGATTATCTATTCCATAGCTAAGATTGTTTTACTATTTTAGATGATTACATATAATAGCGTATTGGTTAATATAAAAAATATAACGACTTTTCTTTTTATTTGTATTCGATTACATTATTATCTAAAAAATTCAGTATTGAGAATGTGTAAAGCTAAACATGACACTTGTAAGAAACAAAGCACAAAATAATATACTTCACGTCGTATCGTGTAATGGAAAAAACAAAAATCGTTATATAATTATCCAACTTACGTATCTAATACAAATAAGAAAAATACGAATTGTTACAATATACTATTTCTATTAAAAACATCTTTAATTATTCTACACTGGCTATTTAAGTTAATACTGTTTTGTTATAATAAATGTATACAAATGATACGTCGCTATTATAGGTACAATAATTTATATTTCTGTATATTTATTCGATAGTTTACTTGTGTATATTAAACATATACACATATATAACGTAATATATGGTCCGTGTGTGTGTGCGTATATACGCGATAACCTATTTTTAAACTATTGATAATCAAAAAAAAAGAATGACCGATAAATAAATTATATATATATATATAAATAAATTATTTGTATTCGACGTTTTTGTTCTTTAAATACAATAACACATAGGGAATATAATATAATTGTTCGTATGGTAATTTAACTTATATAGTTTTATATATATATATATATATATATATATATATATGTTATATCCTTAACAATAACCGCAAAATTAACTCATACGCAAGCTGGTTTATATCGACATCGAATTAAATAGCAAAAAGATTTAGAGACATGTGATATAATGTGAAATAGAAGGATGACGATAATAATAGTAATAATAATAATCGGTCGAAAAAACACGGGAGTTAACCGTTTATACCTCTTCAATTTCGACAATACTTAATAGTTCGTCTTATCGTATTTTGCCGTTAATACAACTCACCCTGTTTGCAGTTTTGTCAACACAATGTTAGTAAGTATACGTACAACGGTCGGTTAAATTCAATTAAACGGTATATATATATGTGTGTGTGTATGTTAATCGTTGTTGCGTCATAAATTTTACGTCATTATAACCGTTAACCAATAACAAGCCCTTACACGGATACATGATTTAATATATCTAGGGTGGACATATAGTTTACAATATACGTAACGGGCTTTACAATGTTGGTGATATTATAAAATACTTTATGACGATACATAGTGTATTTATAACATCATTATATAGTAACTTAAGTAAAAACAACTATGATAGAATTCCTGTTTCTCGGTTCGTTCGTTTATAGTAAAGGTAATATTTCGGTACAAAATAAAAACCAAACCAATAATTTTAGGAAGAATGTAGATAGCGTTATATATTTATGTGTGTTGCAATATCGTTTTGCTCCATTCATTCCTCAACAGTTCAAACGACCAATTTGTGCCAATCGGCGATTTGCCTTCGGGGCGCGCTCATTACTTCTTTCCAATGACGTTCCGCCGTCACGGACGGATTATCCGGGTGTCCCATCAAAACTCTCCCAATGATCTATAAAAGCATACGAAAACGATAATCATCCCGTTTTTCGTCTGGGCTTCTAAACATTAACTCGAATTCACCGTGTTCCCGTCGAAATCGAATAACACGATATCGCCTCTGTAATAAATAAAAACCATACCGTTTCGTTAGACTTACTTCGTTTTTAGTGACTCTGTCGTGGTCAAAAACGCAGAACTCGATGCAAACATTATGTAAATCAACAACTGTCGAAGGCAGATCAAACACAAATGATTCGTTGTAAACGGGGTTCAATGTACGTTTCTTCATGTGAGTTCTTTTCTTTGATATACGGGTTCCGTCGACCAGGAAATTTATCTTCACAAACGGATCTAAAATATGCAACGTCAGTTTAATATTGTTGACGAAAATTAATAAAAGCTTTATAATTATATTTGCGAAGTATAGTACGTATGATTATGACACGAAAAATGGGAACTAAGGATAATCTTCGCAAACTTTGTTTATTCCACGCTTCCCAAAAAAAAAAACAAATTCCCGATTCGATTTAATTCTACAAAATTAATAATATTGTTAAAAGAATTCCATATACAAATTTCTTATTTCCATCATTATATAATAACTATATATATATATTTAAAATAAAAAAACTGATTTGCAATCAAAAAGATTTATCTAATAAAGTTGTTGCTAATGAAACTATGTACGCATTATAGTGAAATTTTGCGCGTACAGTAACTAAAGATAGATAAATATTGAATATTTTTAGTGGTAATATGGCCGATATCTAATTCCTCTAAATTAATTATATATATATATAATAAACTGAAAAACAAAAAATAATACAAAAAAAAATTATTACAAAAAATAATAGTTTTTACCGTTAAACAGGGTATTTCAATATTTGATAGTTTTTCATGTACGTATTCAAAAATTTTAAGAAGCAAATCAATTCGACCACTTATATAAACTAACATGTGAGAAAAAGATTTACGCATAATATCTCATCAATGTCGTTTGATCGAATAAATTAAACACTTACCGGCTAGTCCGGTTAAGTCCATCTTAGGTAAATTTCTAGCTTTCAACACGACAACGGTAACCCTTCTTGTTGCTGGTTGCCAACATAACGAGACCAACAATTCTCCACGATTGGCGATTTGTGATTGCTAAAATATCAGAATATTATATTAATAAAATAAAACCACTTCGACTCCTGAACAAACAAAACACAAATATATAAATATTCATAATTGGACGAGTTAAAAGTTAATTTAATTGTAATCGTGTTACATAACGCGTTATTTCACTTTTTAATTCAAGTGACAACCCGATAATTTACTTATTTCTAAACGTAACACGTCAAATATTGTCACCTTCATGTTCGCTTTATACAAAAATGTATTAGCGCAACAATATTCAAGACTATATATAACGCTGAGAGATCTTTTTTTCATATCATTTTTCGTTATTCCAATATTACATATTAGGAAATTTTCACTTTTAACCCTATACATTACTTATTTTATTAACTTAACTTACAAGTTAAAAAAATTAGTTAAATTGCTCGACCTTGGAGACATCAATATTAAAATGCCCTTCGATTTAATTAATTATTTTATTCTACATTCTCTGATCGATTTACTAAATTAAGAAAACATTATAGTTATTTAACGGTAAAATCGATAATTATTAGTAAATGTGTTCAATTTCAATATGTTTATTTATTGTTCAAAAAAATCCAAAGAATTTAAGAAATTTCGTTACACCTATACAATATTTCTAAAATAATTTATAAGTTAGCCATAATCAAAAACACAATAGTTATATCTTTTAACCGATTCCCACGTCGTGAATGAATAGTACTTGTTTATCGGAACCGTTATACTCGGCTTATATTTATGCAATACGCGTCGAATAGACCAATAATTATATTATCGAAAATCAAAGGTGAACTTTGTCCGGCGTAAGAAAAATAAAACTATTTAAAAGGTTAGGCGATTTTATTTTTCGCTCATCTCTTTGATAAAATTGAATCCGCGACTCGAACGGTATTCAACACGGCGCTCCGGATAAACAATTTTACTACAGTTACGCACTGTGGGTCGACTGCAGGTATACATTGTAACAAAAGCCGTACATTTTGTATTATTCTAACCGTCTCCTTGTCGCCATCTACTACGGTAACAGCATACTTCAATTAATATTATTATTACTGCGTTGTACTCTCTATGCTGTTATTATAAAAAAAAACACCAATAATAACGCTACTTTATTAAAGACAATTTTGAAACATAATAAGAATCGTAATATTTGTCGGCCTAAAATGAGTCAACAAAAAAAAACTTGGTAAAACCTATATCCAAAAATGTGCACAAAGAACGACATTACGATTGGACAAGTAATTCCAAACATTACCTGTTATAAAAATACTGTTCGATAAAATTCAAATTCCTTCCGTCGCTACGAGGTAATTTTTAACTATATTTTTTTCGACGTTAAAATATTTCCGTGTGCACTATTAATAAACAACTATTCGATTATACCACGCGATGAAATTATTACCGTAAAATTCGTCGTTATTTGTCGATATATTTACATTGAATATTTAACATACTCGCGTAGTTATTTATTAAACATTTACGACCGTAATTCACAACTTAACTTATATGTAACCGTTCAATGACGTAATAAAATACCAACGACCTTCAAGTATGCAAATTCAAAATTAACATTCAACGTTATTAAAATTAAGTAAAATAATACCTACAAAAAAATAATTAACGCGAATATAGTTCGTATGAAGTTTAATATACTGGCGATTTCGACCGTTTTTAAACATGTAATCGATATATCACGTACTTTGACACTACGAAGTAAGATATCCTTTTGAATAGACGTTTGTTCTTTTTCAATTGATTCCAATACATCTTTCTCGTTCAAAGTATAAAAAACTTCACCAATCAAGCTATCTCTGGAATAACGGTCGAAACTCAATATGGCGAAGTGCAAAGTCATGGACTGAAAACAAAATGTTTGCTCTTTAGTACGTAACATTCCACAACGTTGATTCATTATTTTATTACTTGAAGTTTATTAGTCTGTATTCCGAAGAACGTAAAGTCTTCGTCGTACACCGGATTCCTCGTTTTTCTCAACACTCGAGTCTTCACTTTATGCTCTTTGTCGGGCAATAATTGCAATTTTACGTAAGGATCGCTAGTACCTGTGTTTTTGTCTTTCGGTGTTAAGTCCATACACTTATTTATATTAACCACAAGGACTTTTTTGTCCTTTTTATACCTAAATTATCATAGTACATAAGTATATGGTGACTAAAATATACTTTATAAAACAAATAATGGGTTTTATTCTTGATTCCAACGTATTATAATAGTTTAGTGTCCCTTAATTAAAATAAAATAAAAATTTAATTTTCATTTTGTTAAAAAAATTAACTACAAATTATATATACTTTTTATAAAATTATGAAATACTTCGTAATTTATTTATTATTCTTTCTAGTCGACATTGTAATATAGTAGAATTAAAAAGAAAATTATTTTCGGAAGTATACTTCACTAACTGATTTTTAAGATTATTTAAAATAGTTTACCGTGTAACGTACACATTAAATTTAATGGAAATAAATTGAATTAAAATTCGATCAAATATTTTTTTATATTAAATAACTTAATATTATAATAAAATATATGACAAAATACGTATAAAGTGTAATAACTTATTAATGGCATACTACTTAAACACTTACCGAAGTTTAAAAAAAAGTACTCCCATTTTGCCAGAACCGTCATTTGGCCCGGTTTCGGTTTGTGGTTGGTTATTTTTGGACGATAATTTATTATCTGTTTCATTTTCGTGGACAACGCTACAAAACATAATATTAATTATTATAATAATGAATTCGAAGATAAAATCGATTGGTCTTTAACTCGTCGCAATTTTACACAAAAAAAAATTCCTCGGCCCTTTTTGATCGATTTCGTGTCAATTCATCGATATAAAAAATGATGAATTATCGAAATAATATAATACAATATCCGCTTTTGTTAAGTTATGATGTTTTGTTTAAACTGTATTTTTATTAAACCCAAGTTTAATAAAGAGAATCATTTTAACCGCCTCCGGTAACTCCTTGAAGCACCGGAGAGTTCTAAAGAAATTATCGAACATTTGTTTATGTTTTGTATCTTCGAAACACAAATTTCGATCTATGGTGTACGTCAATGAATGCTGTATGAAACGGCGTTAACAGAGTTTTTAAAAAATGTATCATACGTTACAGTTTTCTTTAGTTTAAATCATTAAAAAACACTTCTTAATTATTATAAAAATCTTTAAAATAAGAAGTTTGAAATGAGTATTCGTCGTAAACATTTCGTATTAGTTTTTACATATGTTTACGGGATATCGTGTATTTTCCTAACCATATATACATATTTAATTCGTTTTTCGTCAAATCATGTCTAAAATAAAATCAATCTTGAACGATCGATAAAAAATGCCGTATACAGTCCCCCACGTCACATCACGTCAAATTATTTTATTAAAATAACTTAAACTTAACCCGGATAATACCGAGATAATGACAGCTAGTAATTAATAGAAATTTATCGATTTTCCGTACGACGTGAATAATTGAAGAAATTATAAAATCTAAGGAAAATATCTAAAAAAAACAAAACGACTAATATGTATGGATTATTTTTACATTTTCAAACGTTATTGTTGTTACTAAAATATTTTTATGCTTCAAATATAAAATTATACGACGGTCGCATTTTCGTTAGGAAATATTTCCAGTACACTATGTAAATGAATGCATTTATAAAATACCATTTCGTTTGTTTCAACTGAAGAGACCTAGTTAATTTAAATTACTTACAACTTATATTCACTTATGTCACCAATTCGCTTTATTTTTCCTATGAAAATAATAACTTATAAACTAATAAAGTCTTCCAATATACGTGGCCCGTCTTTTATAATACGCGTATTTTTCGTCACAGTAATACAATAATATTAATCCATATTTTATGGCCAATTTATATAGCTATTTTTCCAAATCGCATACGAGACACTGACGAAGAATAACATTACTATAAAAATAGAAATATCCTCTGGCGACTAAATAATAATTTTATTTTAAATGTTTAAACAAACTCCTAACGGAAACAACTTTTAAAATTTAAATAAATAAAATATATTCCACTTACGACAACGTGTGTGCTGGTGGTTGCACGGTTTTTTGTTCACAAGTTGGACTAATGGTTGGTGAATGTTTAGAAATTTTCTCCGATCCCGTGGGACTTATACTCCCATCACCCTTAAGACCGAAATGAAATTTTGATTAAGATTTCGATTATTATACTATTATAATACAAGATAGAAAAATGTCGTAACAACGTTAAATAGTACGTACAACAGGTGTTTTGCTGCCTGTAGGACTGGGACTTTTTTTCAAATAATGTGATCCAGAATTTTTCACAGGTTTTACAGCTGTGGTTGGTTTTCGATGATAAAATGCCAAATGTGGTTCCGACGCAGCCGTAGGGAGTTTACTCTTGTTTTTGAACCATAACAACTTTTTTCTAGCGCAAATGTGATACCCAAAGATCAAAATTAACAAAACCAAAAGCGCACATCCTCCTATAAATAACACTTCAATCGTTTCAAAATCTGAAATATAATAATTTTGTATTAATCGACGCGTTTTTTTTAATTAAAAAGTAACTATAAAAGTAAATTATATCATCCGTCTTAAATTAATCTAAAAAAAATTTTAAAATTACACGCCGTATCTTAAAAACCTTTATTTCTTCGTTTTAATTATTATTATTTAATCCAATTACCATCCCGACTAATATTATGCGTATGATATTTTAACCAATTAATCGTTTAAGGTACTTATGTATATGTAAATAAATAGTGTAATGTACTTACATTAATTTTCAAATTAGTAAAGTAATCTATATTTTATACAATATTTTATAAACGTAGTATGTAAAATTTTAATTTTGACAAATTTAAGAAATAACTTCATAGAGAAAATATTCTTCAAAATATAATCGTTATTTCAAAGATTAAATTCCGTCACAGGCTTTTCCGTCTATTTTATAACTATAAAAATATTATTTTAATAATTCTCCAAGAATGGTTGATGGTAAATATATAATATCAGTTACTTTATTATTGAGAAAACGAAAGAAGAAATACTGAATTTTTTAATTCTATATTGAGATTTCTTTTTTGTATTATAATATCGTCACAACAATAGTTTAAAAACGTGTTTTTTTCTATTTTATGTACCGTGATTTTATGATTTACCGTACAAAAATTAAATTAAGAAAATTCAAAAATAAAATTAGAGCTTTTTATTCAACAATAAATACGACGAACTTAATGTTAACAATATTATGGATGTAAAATATAAATTTAATTACGATATACATTTATTTAAATAAATTGTTTTTCTAAGTCTGCAAATAAGCAAAAGTTTTTCGTTTTAAATATTAACGTTGTCTACGTTTCAAAAGTTTTCTAAATTCAAAAGAGGTACATAAAAGTACCACAATACCTTCATCACTTTTAAATGAAAATAAACTATGATAATATACAAATAAAATAATAATAATTCCTGTTTGTAATTATCATAAATTATTCGAATAATCACAATATGTATATGAACAAAATGTATGTTCTATCTTTAAATAATAATGTAAAATTTAAATGAATACACCGACATATTTAACACAATATCCGTTATGTTATCTTGGAATTGTATTTTATGACTAACAGTAATATAATAAATAATAAAAATTTTAATAATATATTAAAACAAGAATTATATTAAAACTGAAACAAATACGTCAATATATAATTAATAGATAACCAACGAAGTTCATCCTTTTAAACTTCCGTCGCTCTTTTTTATGTAAATTGAAATTATATATATAATTCTAAAATAAAGTATAAAAAGTAATAATAAATGGAAAACACATAAACAAATAGGTACGTCTAACATAATATAATTACATCTAGAAAATCGTAAAACTACAACTTCGAAAAGTCGAATACTCGATTGAACCAGATATTCGCGTTTAATTATTTAGGAGTTTTAAATATTACATTCGAATTACACGATTTCGTTTTGTGTTGACGGTTGTATTACCATTTCATTAATTTATATTCAAAAATGTTTTACCGGACACGTTTACAAAATTCAATAATTCCGATTAGAATAAAGAAAAATAAAGCAATTCCCTGTGAACCTTTCTTGTACGACAATTCGAAAACTTCTGCTACATGACTTTAGTACATTAATGTCTTGTTTTTGTATTTTCGCAATTACGCAAACAAGTGTTTTAAGAAAAATATCCCGCATAACACGTGCAAAATTATTGTACCCAAACATTATTTCACGTTTATCGTATCATCGTGGGAGTTTTTACATACAGAGTATGTAACATCCACATAGAATGGGACGATAAAATTTGTCGTTTCGTAACCATTACATGAACGATAGATTTGAAAATATATATAAAAAAACTATACTTATATTCGCTTTTATTTTAAAGGTTTTTGATAAATGACTTAAACGGGATAACGATTTAATATTATTGTTGAGTTCACTTAAAGAAATTTAAAAATTATTTTTCACATTTACTTGTTTAATTTAATATAAAACAATTACTGTACGAATTCAAACATTATTCAGTGGTGACCTTAAAAGGATTCCATTGAAGCAGCTGCTTCATGACCAATTTTCATGAACAGGTGGATAGGTATTATGCGTAATAGTGTAACAAACACACACACACACACACATATGTATGTATGTATGTATGTATTCGATAGTCTTTTGTATAAAATAAGATAAATAATCTTATGTTCGTCGTTTAAATATTCAATAAATTATTACTGATAATAATGCGATATTAGTTCATTTTTTATCTGGAATAATCAGTTAGGCTAACGAATATACAGTTAAATATAAATTCGGTAATAGATAGAAACTTTAATTTTTAGTTATTAGAAAAAACTATCCATAAAAATTTTGATACAAAAAATAATTACGCGTTTTTGTATTATTTAATAAGTGGCTCGTATGACTTGAGAAAAAGATATCCATTAGTGATACTCCTATTGGTATATTTCTTTTTATTAATTTCAAATCTATTTTTTAATTTAAAATTACTCAAAATTAAAAGTAACCGAGTTTAAATAACGCCACTCTCTTTGGGCGCTTGGAACACGTACCAGAAGACGCACGTTTTTCGGAAACTCGATAGTTTTAACGCGTATTTATTTATGAAAAAATCAAAAATGTTTATATCTACTTAGCTAGGTTTTATCGATAACGGTTAATAGGGACAAAATAATAGTAATCTGAATTTTCTACGCTTTTCTTCAAAACGTTATGTGCTTGTCAACGTTTAGCTTTTTGTCGAATTTCGTTAGATACGCTTTACTACGCTTTATTTCTTAATAAATAAACGACGTTTAACATTAAAGCTTTAACATAACCTTATTTTAAACGTGTCGTATCTCGTTTGAGACGCAAAATAGATCGCAATACCATGAAGAACACGCTTTTAATTAGGTTCAAATGTATTTGAAACGTCGTAGCTCCGAGTAAAATCTGTTGCGTAAAACGAGAATACTGCACGCCGTCAACGACCGTACACAATTATACGAACGAATATCATCCCATTGAGTAAACGGTATTGAAACACACCACGGATCCGTAAACTTTCTGTGGACTCGCTCTCGAACATTAAACCGAATATTTCCTACATAGCCACTCTTCCCCCTCCCCATCCCCGAGAAAACAACTACCAACATATTTTGATGCACTCGGGCCAGCTGAATTATACGGTCTAGCGTACCGAACGGCGGCATGACACGTTATTGGAATTTACTCACTTGCGAATACGTTGTACTCGGATATTTTGGCCACAGGTTGTTCAAGGTCTTGGTTTGCGTATCCCGTGGCAGGCATAGCGGCGGACGGACCCGACGGACGACGCGCGTTGTGTTTACAAGCACCTCTACTATAGCCGGCCCGAAAACCGCCAGACTACTGTCGTATTATAACGGCACCGTATTGCAAAGGTGGTCGGTCGGTCGGTCGGTGGACGGGTGGGCGCGCGCTCGATAAAATGAATGATATATATACATTCCCGCTAGTTACCGCGCCCGGCCCGCCGCCCGCGATATGGACAAGCGCACAACGAACCCCGACTTCGATATGGGAAAACACACTTGTTAAGCCCGAAACACTTGGACGAAGGCGGTCGTTCGAATGATTATTGTCTGTCCGGCGTACACTTCCGTGTTAATATTTCAATCAAATTCGACGAGCGTCTCTATAAATATTTAAAATACATATGTATATATATATATATATATTACACGAAGACGTACGTTATTAGGTAGCGATTGTTATTTTATTAATATTCGCGTTTTCTAAATATTCGTTTAGACGACACACCGCAATATTGAAGGGAAAAAACGAAAGAGATTTGAACTACCTATCGAGTCAGTTTTTGTAACGTTCGAAGACGATTAAAATTTGTCGACTATAGTCCGCGAATGTACCGGAATTGCGAATGTATAAACAAAAATGTTGTCGCTTTCATCGTCGAATATTGAAGTTCTAAACGTAACAATATTATTTACAAAAAAACGTTTAAAAATTCGCTCGATTCGACCTTGAAACGAGCGTTTTTTCGAACATTTCTATTTTAATACAATAATATGCGTGGAACGCCCGATTTCATCGTACACATATAGCGACCAGTAGTTTTCGGTACTCGCAACGACGATTTTCGTTCCGTTCGTTTTAAAAGTCGATCTCGTAAAAAATCACGTCAAACAAAAATAAACGTAAAAACAAATAATATCGATTATTGACTTCTCGAAACGTGAACGAGATACCCAATAACAGTGTGCCCATATCATTACCTACAATAAAACGGTACAAATATTTGTCACCAGATAGCGGCAATAACGCATTGTTATTGTTTTCGTATTACGTCGCCGCCGGTCCAAAAAATACTAAATTGTATTAGGGAATGGACATCGACCGTTCTAACAATATACGTACATACAATAACCGTTTTTACAATATACGAAATATTGTATACACGACTTGATCAGTACATGCGGACTTGCCGTAAATTATATTATTGTGAGTGCGAGTGTGCGTGTGTCTTTAATTTGCGGGCAAACAAATTAAATACTTCAAAAATCATTAATCGCGATTCGTTGTTTAATTGTTTAAAATTTTGAACTTCAAATTTTTATTACAACGACTAAAATTAGATTTTAATCAAATTCTAAACCGGTTATGGTTTTAAAAACGGTTAAAACTACTAAAACGTTATATCTAAACCATATTGTTCTATCGTAAATATTCGATGCAATGGCTGTATTTAAAGTTTGAACGAAATTTTTAATCAGTTCCCCCAATCGTTGGTGTATTTTAGATGATAGCTTTGGAAAAATATAGTACCATAGAAGTATTGGTTATTTCGATTGTAAAATAATAAACATAAATATTTTGTTAATTTTTGGGATTTATTTTACATTCATATATATTCGCATACTGATCGGCAGTCATAATTAGAGTGATGGACGAGTAGGCTATAGCGTTTTCGTGTATTTTTTACACGATCGTCAAAAATAATAATAGTCCTGAAAACAGGATCGAATTCGGCATGAAGTTTTCTCGAGATTGACTCCTAATTTTTTAGGAGAGAATTTTTTACTAATTTTTCTTATTAAGTTTGATTACATTATTACAATTCAATTCCCATATTTCGAAAGATTTTAGTCAAAAGACGAATATAAACTTCTCTTAATATTCATCTAATTTCAAAAAACAGGGATATCCGATATCAAAAAATATGACAACAAAATTTTATCTGTATTTACGAATGTTATGGAATTAGAATGACGAAAAATAAGTATGTTTCGGTAAATATATAACTACCGGTATCCAATTCTCGTCGATAACGATAAAAACGAACGAAATGTTAACAGTACCCTATAAAATTTATGCATTTCTATCGAAAATTTTCGTATTGTATAATCGATAGAATATTAAACCAAAATTTATTATGCATGAAGGCCAAAGGAACAAGTCCGTGTTTGCTTGCCTGTGACCTTAGCCTTTAAAAAAAAAAACAAAAACTTTGCAATCGACGAATGCTCGTTAAGGATTTATTTACTATATAAACTAGCCACCCCTCCTCCACGAAGCTTTTGCAAAGAAAACATTACATAATAATAATATTTTGTATATATGTGTGTATATATACCAAATGCCTTGGAAAACGTTTTATGAATAAATAATGTATATGTTTTTCGAAAATTATAATTTTGTCGATGGTTATCGATTTTAATTTCCACTGCCCGCGTACACTTGTAATAACAACTCGGAAATGGCGTATTTTTGTACAATTTTAAACCTAAAAGCTACACAAATATTTGACCAACGGTAATTCTGAAAAAATAGTCCATTTCATTAACCTCTTTACTAAAACTACTGTAGAAGTCGATATATAAATACTTTAATTAAAACGACGTTCAATTTTACACTTTTAAATATTTATTATAGTGTACGTAAAAACACAAAAAAGAAACACGATCGAAAATTTACTCTCGCAATAACCTAAAAAAAAATACTCGCAAATTTAAACCGTTTGTCGGAATTAAATTTTATTCGTTCCACATGGTTGTCTTAATTTTAGTTCTTAGCCATGATTATTTATACAATCATTTCAAATTTACGGCGTGTGCACGCGCATGCGGGAAATAGTTGAATCTATACTCACACACTCGCACTATTAATCGTTTAAGTCTCGCGCAACAAACCACGCGCTTACCCAAATTTCGAAAATGGCATATCCAATACTCTTTGTTAAAAGCGCATTTTCGATCGATTGTTAGGAAACAGTAAGCATAGATAAGTCGTATTTATTGTTCACGCTAACCGTCAAACATTTTTTTTTTATTTTTTCGTCGGACAGTCAATTTGCGCTCGTTGAATTATTGGAAAATATAACGTATACAAATATCACGACACAATAATATTCGTATTAATATTCAAGTAGGAAATTGTTTTTTAAATTTGTCTTTGGTGGGACGTATGTCACACGCCACCAAACTAATACTGGGCCTGAAACATGTGTGACTGACGACGACGACGACGATCACAAAAGCAAAGACGACGGCGTGTTACTCGTATATTTGTTGCGCTCTTGCCCGTCTTATCACATCATTTACGAACCAAAAAAAAAAAAAAATGCGATGGAATATTATTTTCCAAAATAAAAATCCGTTTACTAGCCGATACATAAAAAGAAGAAAACGACTTTTCTTCGTTGGAAGGCACACGACAATTGCGCTTACGCGCCAACCATCCCACCGATATATAAATAACGACGTTGCGCGCATTTACATACACGCACATACGTAAATGTAAAAAAAGAATATCGTGTTATTTGGAGTATTCGTAACTATGTTCGTAATAATAGCTCTTGGAGTGTAAAACAATACGGTTGACCCGCAGTTTCGAACTATAATTGTTTAAATACGGTGGCGAATCTGCTACGTACGAGACAGAGACCTGTTTCACGATGATTTTATTAAAAAAAGTACGTCTATATTTATAGACTAACCATGTCCACGGACGGGACCCGATAATGTTTAGTATACCCACTGTAACGATAAAAACGCGAACAGTGTATACCGCGTATACGTATATAATTACAATATCAAGATGGTATTTACGACGCGTTTTCGACGGACTTGCCAGTGACGACCATTTTGGACAATTGTTTTAAGTCGTCGTTCCGTGTTCGTTGTTCCCAGTTGTCGCGTAAATTAACACGTATAATGTTTACTTATACGTTTAATATGGAGTGTTCGGACGTGATTAATGACACATTTATGATGGGAAATTATTCGTACGAATTGGCGTTAACTACGAAAAAGCCTACACCGCTTTTAAGTTTTGGAAACCGTCGATGATGGAAAAACTGTTCGAAAATTGCGACTATCTCGTGATGCTCGAAATATGCGCGGTTAACTGGAAGCGAACAGCTTGGCGAACTATTTCGTTATTATCGTCTACTATTTCGGGGACGGACGTGGGGTACAAATGGTATTTATTAAATGAAAAATGTTGACCGTAAAGTAGCTAAACATGCGATGTCAAAAATACATTTGTCAACCCGAGAACAACTTTTGTTATACCGTGAAAACCGAATTAAACGTGTATTGCCGGAAGGACGTCGTTTGGCTGATATAAAATATAACAAAAATGTCGGTATTAATCGTCGCATATTATCATATGTTGTGTGTTTTTTTTTGGGAAATCATAAAAACTTGTTTGTCGAGGCTATCACGAAGGTAGTTCAATAAACGAAGGAAATTATTTAGAACTTATAAATTTGTTCTCTCAAACAACTTCTCGGCGAATATTTTATATAGAATGTAGTTTTAAAAAAAAAAACATCTATGTATCTATGTAATGAATTAAATAAAAATAATATATATATACATACAATTGTCTATGGCAAAAAAAAATTTTTTTATTTTTCTTCCCTAATTGTGAACCTGAGTTTTGGCACCGTTTAAATACATAAATATATGTGTTTCATTCGTACGTGATTCATGTTATAAGTTCCTAAGATGTATATGCTTAAAATGTACAATTGCTAGATAAAACATTAAGTGCAAAAGTATATATGGACTGAATCCTTATACCGATACTATACTCCCTAGTCGTCGACCAATTGCTCACGCAACAATTGTTCTTGCTGTGACAAATAAAATTAAATAATGCGTTAATTTTATTTATTTATTTTTTGAATCAACATTTACATAGCAATCTCTTTAGAAACTTGTATAAATATATATATACTTACGACAGTAACGAATAAATTACAAAATCTATTAAATTAATTTTTTTCCTATTAAAAAAATCGATCAAACCATTTACATTTTATTATATAATACACCTTAACCATACGCTGTTACCTAACTGTTGAGTCCCAAAACTTAAAAAACATAACCACTAAATCACCAAAAATTGTTTATACTTTTAAATTTTTAAAAATTTTAAAAAACTTTTTCCTTCCAAGCTCTTTTTCCTATCTCACAAATATTAATTAAATTGCTGTTTAATTTATAACAATATAATATTAATAGTCTATATCAAGATTGTTAAATGTTCAAAAATGAAATTTATTTTTATTTTTTTTTTCGAGTATTTGATTTATAATTTAATATATTTTTATAATTAATATTTAATACGCGTATAGGACAGAAATAATCGTAAATGACAGAAATTTAAAAATCGATTGAATTGTACGTATAAGATAAGAACCAAAAATTAATGCTGAATCGATAATAATAATAACTAATATTCAGTACCGCGGTGACATAGTTTCAGTTTTTGGAGTGTACAAGGTTATAAGCAGGCCATTACTCCGGACCATTTTGAAAGCTAACAAAAACTTAAATCTTCAAGCACTACTTTTTTATGTAGGGTACTCTTCTTTTATTATGATTTGTCGAAATTGTTTACTTTGAGAAAATCTAAGTGGAGCACTCCTCCTTACAAAGAAGCGTGTAAATAAGGATAAAAAATGACAAAATATATAAAGTTGTAATTATTGAATTTTGTAATCGTGAACATTTGTAACTATAAGACAAATACCCCCCCCCCCAAAAAAAAAATTTATGATTAACGACTTAATTTTTTTCTACTAGAATTTCAGAGTTTATTTTTAGTCTATTTGCGCCTATACGATAGAAGTTCCTTTATTGTTTAGAAAAAACATAGGCTACGCATAAATGGGCACTCTAATTCCAATCCACACATCAATGAGTAAATAATTAAAACCACAACTACGCGACGCGTAATATTAAGAAAATATATTATTTGAATAACTGATATCCACAGCTCAATTCGAATAAGCCTACATTGCACGTAACGTCGTCTTGTTAATAAAACTATGAATTTCAGTCCTAGAAGTCTGTGTAATAATTAACAACATATTCATATCGATATATATTTATACAAAACATTATTTTAGACTTACCAACCAGTAGAAGAGGTATTAGATTATTATAGAAGAACGTATTAAACTTATTTGACGTAACATAAATAATCTAAAATTTGAATTGTTCCGTCCATCAATAAACTACAATGTTCGTAAAGTCACTATAACATTAAAAATCGAAAAGGCCAAAATGCTTACGTTAGCGTTGTATCATTCAACATTCGATTACTCGAATTACATAATATGTAATAATGTTTTTAGTTTTCCCAACTTTCGTGGAAAAGTTTAAAGCTATTGTTTACCTTTTCGTCGTTTAAATACATTTTTAATTTACTTGGACCAAAACCTCAACGTCATATTTTAAAAATTATTTTCGCCAACTGTATATTATGCAATTATAACAAAGTTTTTAATTGAGAATACATAGTTTAATGAACAATTAATAATTAATGTTATTTTTTTACGTGAAGATTCCAACTACGCGAAGTCGTTATTAGTAAACTCGAAAATTATGTTCGCTAAACAAATTCTGTAGACCAAAATACTTAAATTTTCAAAACACAGTTGTACACAACATCAAAACATAATAATGAATAATTTAAAAAAAAAAACGACAAACGCTTTGCAGACAAAAACACTGCACAATAGCTGTATTTTATTGATATATACGAATAATTATGTAGCGATAACACGCGGTTAGCAGCTGCAGACGGTGGTATATCGTACAACAAAAATCACTCGTATCCAACAACCAAAAACAAATATGTTTATTCTTCACTCGACATTATTAATTAAATAAACTATAAACGTATATTAAAGAAACAACGATACATTTTAAACAAATTAACAAGCGAGTGCTGGGCTCGAATACGTTATTTTAATACGCGTTCGTATTTACTGAAACGTATCGATCCAACAGTCGCTCAAATATGACTAGTTCGACTCGTATTCATTCATTATTTACATGAATAATAATCGTAAAACGAATAATAATATTATAAAGTACACAACGGAGTTAGATGCTAACCGACTGTTCCGCAAAACAAAACAAAAAACATGCGTCGCATATTTACCCCGAAGTAAGTTAAAGACAACTATATTGGACGTTGTCGTATGCGCGTATAAATATTAATATATTATTAATCTTCAAAATCACCTACCTTGTGAAATAAAATATTTTATAATTCTTAACAATTAACGTTTAAATAACTATTCAAATATAACCATAGATACGTTTTAAATAAGCCTAATGAAAAATAAATCAACCCCTTAAATAACTAAATCGATCACCTTAATATAATTTCCTGTATACGCGTATACACATACAGAGATGTCTAATAAATATAATGCACGCAAGAAATTTAATATTAATATTATCAGCGTACAAATATTTCCGTTTTGACTATCTCTCTACGACTCTACATAATATATATTGAACATCCGAGATATATATGTATATATGTATATGTGTGTGTATTATTTTTAAGTTAATCCGATAAAACATTTAAGACGTAATGCGTACATTTGCAATATATAAATACTATAATATGTCATAAAGGCTAGATGACTTAGAACATAATACTAGATAATTATCGTACATTAAAACTATGCATAACAAAGCTAGAATACAGATAAAATTTTTATGTGTAAATTGTTAATTGGTTAATCTATTCACACTTAAAACATATATACGTATAAATGTACTATATATATATATATATATATATATATATATATACTGATTCAAAACGATAAATAAACTAACAGTGATAATTTATTGTAATTTATTCGTTCATTTTATTAATATATAGAATTGATGATGGTAATATTATTTTGATAAAATCGTTGGGTAATTACTTCACGCGTAAATTCCTTCGAAAAAATAGCCGAGTGTAGAGGGTTAATATCCAGCCAATTCAGCGAACGTGGAATCCATTTCGTCAGCCAAAGACTTATATCTGTCTTTGTTAAGGCCGAGTTCGTCTGAAAAAAAGCAATAATGTTCCCATTACAAGAAATTAAGGAATTATCTTTAAACTATAAATATATCTAGTGTGCAAGTCGACAACTCGAATTTTATCACAAAAATTATTTAAATATTATTAAAAATATTTAAATATTGCGTATTATTAAACATTTATATAAACACATAATCGTGCTCAAAACGCGCAATTTCTCTAGTTATTTTATAAGCGATCATTGTGTATCAATTAATTTGTTAAAAAGAACATTGAAAACGTAAATGTTTAATAACGTTATCATGCGAAACTTTGATTTTGTTGTCCTATGGCGATATGTCATATTCGTATTTTTTTACGTTTTATGTAAAAAAAAATATTTACTTTAAAAATTACGAACAATATGTATTTTGTATAAAATCGGACTATACGAATACAAATCGAATATAATATATTGAAGTAAACGGTAAAAACTGTATTTAAGGAGTACACAAATCATGCTTCAATGCTCTTTTAAATACATTAAACTCTTGTTGTACCTGGCAATTATAGAAGCGAATTTGTACAGCAACAACTGGAGACATAACATATTCAAACGATAAAAGAAAGCAAATTAAATGTAAAAAAAAATTAAATATGTTTAAAAGCGTTATTTTTACAAAAAGCTATATTGGTTTATGAAAACAAGAATAAAACAAATGAAGGCTATGCAGAAATTTTGTTTGGTTAGTAGCCAGTGAGTTCAGCAAATGTCGAATCCAAGTCATCCGTGATTTCTTTGGATTTTTCTTTCTCTTTGAAAAGATCATCTGCAAAACAACACATCAATGTACAACACAAACGTGAAAACCCATCTGTAAACAATTCCCCGAGATGTTCAAAATGTTATATTATTATTTTCGAAAAAAACCAAGCATAAATATACATATAACTGCACGTATTTCATCGAGCTAAACTAATAATAATATATTTATGATAATACGAATATTATATTGCGTAACAGTAGTTTTGTTTAAAATTGAACCGTAGCACTTACCTTCAAGTCTGTCAACTTCTTTCTGCAACTTCTTAACGGTCTTCTCAGCAAATTCAGCACGTGCTTCAGCCTGCGATAAAAAATCATAATGTTTTATTAAAAAAAAGAACTTCGGTGATTTTTGTAACAAAATCGAATGACTATATTAATATTAATGCAAATTTGTTTTAATAAAGTTTTTTTATGCATATATTAAATGTTTACTGTTTACCTCCTTTAATTTTACAGTGAGTTGTTTGATTTGACGCTTGTACTCCTCCACTCGTTGATTGGCCTAAGAACAAATCGATTTTAAATGTAAACGTTCTCTTTTGGTTTATTTATAACTAATCACCTTTTCTTCAGAAACTTCCAACGATTTCAAACTGTTTCCTACAACCTTCAATTCTTCTTCCAGCTCCATAATTTTTCTAAACATTTAAATTTAGAATATAATATTCTATATCTACACATTCGTCACACATTCACTTACGAGTCACCAGATTTTACACGATCCTCTGCAACTTCAAGTTCGTCTTCAACAAATGCCAGTTTCCTTGAAACCTTAAATTGTACAATTTTAATATAATATATTATTCAATTATAATGATCACCTATTTACTTCATCGGATTTTCCATCAGCGTCTTCAGCTAAGAGACGAGCTTCCTTCAATTGGTTAGTCAACTGGTCCATACGTTCCTCGTCTTGCTGGCTACGATTTTCGAGTACTTTGCACATACTAAAAAAATAATTCGTATAAGAATATACTAGTAAAACGTGTGTAACAAATCAATAAATTAATCTTACCGCTGAGATTCGTCAGCTGCCTGAGAAGCTTCGGCCAATTTCGAGGCAGCAGCTTGAGACCTTTCTTCGGATCTTTCAAGATCTTCTTCGATCATCTGGACTTTTCTGTTTAAAGCAGCTACTTCACTTTCAGCCTTCAAAGAAATACACATTTCAACGCTGTCGTTTATTAATAACTATTACGTTGACTCACCGCTGTGAGTGACTTTTCCCTGTCTTCCAAATGCTTGATAGCTTCTTCCAACTTATTTTTATTAGTTTCCAAATCGCTTTCTACTTGAGTCAATTTCTTTTGGCATTCCCTCACGTCTTCATTCACCTAACATAGTAAACAATTTTTATTTATCATGTTTCGCTCGATAAACCTTTGAAAGTCAATATTAATTACTTTATCTGCACGAAGGTTAGCGTCCTTGGCTTGGCCTTCACAAGTGTCGGCCTTGTCCATGGCACTATCCTTTTCCATCTTCATCGCCTGCATCTTCTTCTTAATCGCGTCCATTTTGACGTTTTTTTCTACCCCACTAATACAAAATATAATAGATAATTTTAAATTATTGGGATACTAATTTTTTTTTTTTTAGTATTGTTATTTTTTATTATTATACATTTTTATTCAATGTAAATAAATTTACTTGAAGTGTATAGTAAAGAAAAAATACACAAATACATATTGTTTATAATATATTAATTATTAAATATAACGTTTGTTCTATTAGTTATAGTACTTGTTTACACTTGTTTCATTTTAATTAATAATTTTAAAAATTATTATTTAATCACGTTTAAATTAAATGTAGGCATCTCGTATAATAAAAATTGAATATATACTAATTGATATAAACATAAAATAATATTCATTATTATTTTATTAAATGTAAATTAAATTTGAAACTAATATTTAATAAATCAAATTATTTTTAAAAGATTATTATTTTGATTATTTTTAGTTACGTTTAAAATATCAATATTTTTCGCTAACTGCATATAATTAGTTTAAGTTATTGTGTAATTTATTGTAAATATAAAGATTAATCTTAAAACGCGCTTTTCCAAAATAAATTTTTTTAATTATTTATATATATATATATATATATATATATATA